>JBBPDA010000039.1:13469135-13480962 GCA_037974385.1 Arnoldichthys spilopterus
GTTTGTTTCTCGCTCGCGCTCTCTCTCTCTCCGCCTTTTGTCATCCCCATATGGTGACGGGTGCTAGCTCTCTTTGGTGTGTGTGTGTGTGTGTGTGTGTGTGTGTGTGTATGGGAAGGAGTGAATTGGGGGGCTGGGGGTAAGGGGGGTGGGGGGTGGGAGCCTCGCTCGTAATTAGCTGAAACTTTTTTCCAAGCCCTGACATAAAGGCGAGTGCGGGCTGAAGCTCAGAAATGTCTTCCTTGTTTGTTTGTCTTCCTTTGCTTCCCTTTCTTTCCCCCCCTCCAAGATTCTTCCATCAGATCAAAGTGTTTCTCTGACTATAGTAGCCTATAGAAGCCTGGGCTGGTTTCAGCCCCTCGCCTTCTCCTTTCCATTAGTGCGGGCTGCCTTACGTTTAGTTACAGCATATTAGAGAATGAACCCACCAAGTGAGTTGTCCTTTACAGTCCAAACAAAATCCCTTCAAACATCCCCGAGACACCCGCCGTTCTGATGATTTTGCCTGCCTCCATGGCTCCGCTGAGTTTTCTGATGATATTTCCTGCAATCCACCACTCCGAATCACATCCCGTATGGATCCTGTTTTAATTTACACCCAAGGCCATGCAGAGAACGTGTAGCGTGGAGATGCTATGATTAATTTATAGATCATGAAATTTCTTGATTCTCTCCATCTGTTCCCTTGGTTGTGTGAATTATTAGAGCTGTCAAGCGAAGCCGGACTCACTCTGTCTTCCCTGCATCCACTTTATTATAAAGTGAAGACTGCACATGAAGTAACAGTCGGCTTTGCAATTAATGCATTTGCAGCCGGCCTTTACGCTCAGCCTCTTTCGTTCTGTCTGCACATCTGTTCCTCTTGTTGAGATTCTCAGGACTGATGCAAACAGACGAACTGTGTACAGTTTTATCTTTACAGTTTTATTCATTTTTTCAACCCCTCTTGATCCCATCCATCCATCCATTTTTTAAGCTGCTGATCACAGGGAAGCTGGAGCCAATCCCAGCTGACCACGGGCCCAAGACAGGGTACACCCAGGACAGGAGGCCAACCCATCACAGGGCTCTACCTTGATCCCTCAGAAAGAAATTAAACAGGCTGTTTTTGTTGCTGCACCTTTAAGATGGATACACGCACATGTACTCTGTACTGTGCCTCAATCAAAAAGCAGTTGAGAGTGAAACCCTTCCTAAAAACAGCCACAAAACCACATGTCAAGGTCCCCTTTATGTCACCATTAAAGCTCTGCCCTCTCAAGGCATGGACTCCACAAGACTTCTGAAGATGCTCAGATCAGATTGAAATCTGGGGAACTTGGAGGCCAAGTCAACACACTGAACTTAGTCATGTTCCCGAAATCATTCCTGAACAATGTTTGCAGTGAGGCAAGGGGCATTATTCTGCTGAAAGAGGCCACTGTCATTCTGGAAAACTGTTGCCATGAAGGGGTGTATTTGGTGTGCAACAACCTTTAGGTAGGTGGTAGCATCAAAGTAACATCCACATGAATGCCCGGACCCAGATTTCTCAATGAAACTTTGCCCAAAGCATCACACTGCCTCCACCAGCTTGCCTTCTTCCCCATGTAAGTGATGCATATCCAGCCGTGCACATGATGTAAAAGAAAATGTCACTCATCAGACCAGGGAACCTTCTTTCATTGCTCTGTGGTCAAGTTCTGATGATCACATACCCACTACGGATGCTCTCAGAGGTCGACAAGAGACAGCATAACTTACTCATAGGTGTCAAGGCTTGTTGTAAATGGGTCTGCGTAGACGCAATCCAGTCAGAGTATGTTGTTGGTTTACTTGTTGTGCTTCCTTGCACCACTTTTAATTGATACTAACCACTTCATACTGGTAACACCTCACTAGACCCATCAACTAGTCATTATAATTTGTTGCTCGTAGAAGATCCTTACGCTTGCCCATTTTTTTCTGCTTTCAGCATATCAACTTCAAGAACTGGCTGTTCACTTCCTGCCTAATGTATTCCGCCCCTGGACAGGTGCCACTGTAATGAGATAATCAGTGTTATTTCACCTCATCTGTCAATGGTTTTAAGGTTGTGGCTGTTCAGTGTATCAGTTCTTTTTTGACCCACAATGACTATGACCTCAGCAATGTGGGTAAAGCCCCCTAATAATCAAGCAGAGGTAGATAGTGGCAGTAAAAATCTCCCTATCAGCATGAGGAAGACAATCAAGACTCAAACGGGAGCCCATTCTCCTCCAGCCACACTATACAGTACAGTTATACCTAAATATCATATAAACGTACAAATATTATAAGAGGAATTAAACAGAAGCCCTCAGATCAGACAGAAGACACAAACACTGACCAGTTTGAAAGACGAGAGGTAAGCTCTCATTTGAACTGGCACAGAGTTCATACAGGATATATATCATTCAGTTTGCCACTGAAGTTTACATCAGCATTACACTGGATGACTGGTTGGACGCTCAACACACGACACATTAGCATGTTTTCTTGTTACGTTACTGTGAACTGGATTTGAGCAGAGCTGCTATTGCTCAGGGAGTTCTGGGCTCAGTCAATTAGAGAAGGTCATTGACTCTGGAATTCAAGCTCAGACTGTAAACACAACAGACACTGTAGATTCATACTTGATTAAAATCACATGTTTTCAGTACTTCTCCAGTTAAAAGCAAACCGGCTGGGGTATGACTCAAGAGGGACAAGAAATCACATTCATTCAATTCACTTGCATTTATATCTTTCTTTTACATGATCACAAAGCAGTTCTGCACATACAGCTATACATAAATGTAGGTAGAGGCTCGAATTAAATCTATCTATCTAGTGTAGAAAAAAAGTGTAGAAATGCAATTTCTTCTTGATATGGGCTCTTTGTTGATCAAGCTGAGTGTGGCAATAGCAGGAAAAACTCCCGAAGAGTGTGGGGATAAATGAAGTACTGAGTGAAACTAAGGCTCAGAAGGGGAATCTGTGCTCCTCTGGAGCAGGGTTAGCAGAGGCACTTAGATTAGGCAGGAGAAAGAGACATTAACTGATTCCAAAAGGTGAACCTGATAAAAAGACATGCCGGGAAAATTCCTCTCACGTCTGCTACATGGAATGGTGAGCCTGATGTGAGCTCAGAAAGCAGAGGCTGAGGTGGACTCTCAGTGTGAATCTGCCAGCAGACCCTAGGCCCAGCCACCAGCAGATTCTGGCCCCCCCACACACACACCCCGTCTCCACAGCAGTCTCTCAGCACAAAGGAAGCTTCTGCCGCTGCTTTCCGGCCCCATTAGTACCCGGGCGCAATGGCAAAGCTCAGAAAGCGCATTCATTATTCATGGGCGCGCAGGCAGAGGCCCCTGATAAATTCTCACTTTAAGTGACAATGAGTGACAGATCCTGGGCTTTTTTTTGCCCCCTCTTTTTTTTTTAATGCCCTTCCATCCCTGCCGCCAGTGGTGCACTGGCCAAAGGTCTAGCCTGATCCTCTGCTAATGACCAGCATGATGTATGTGCAATGGAGCGGCGGCTGACACCGGGACTTGAGGCCGTTGTCCCGCTCCTCAGGCCCTCAAGCCGGGGGGTGGGGGGATGTGGTAGCTGGAGCCCAAGCCGGGTGCCCGAAATGCTGCGGAAACTCCTCATTAGCTCGGACACACAGGGTTAACCTGGAGGGGAGGCAGAAGGGGGGTGAGGGGGTGGGAGTGGGGGTTACTCCAGCAGGTGAGAGAACTGGCTGAAGGGAAAACGAAGGATTTGCTAATGTAAGAAATATGATAGCTTTAATTCATCCTCCAAAAATTGCCTTTTTCAAAGACACAGCTGCCAGCAGGGACCCTTTTTTAAAGGTTATCAGTTGATGCCCTTCACAGTGTTTTTACTCCTTAAATCCTAAGGGCCTGCATGTGAAACCACACTTTGGTTGCTTGCACTAAAAACTACACACGAAATTTTAAAATGCAGAAAAAAGAGCTGTGGAGCTGTTCTATAAAGAACCACTTTTGACTCCCCCTAAAAAGTGAATCATTCTATAAATAGCAATCATAAATATATACTGATTGGCCATAACATTAAAACCACTAACAGGTATTAGTTTACAATGGCACCTGTCAGAACGCTGGGATATATTAGGCTGCATGTGAACAGTCAGTTCTCGAAACTGATGTGCTGGAAACAGGAAAAATGGCCAGGCATAAGGATCTGAGCCACTTTAAGAAAGGCCTTATTGTGATGACTAGACTGAGTCAGAGCATCTCCAAAACAGCAGGTCTTGTGGAGTGTTCCAGGCCTGTAGTAGTTAGTACCCAACAAAAGTGATCCAAGGAAGGACAACTGGTGAATCGGCAACAGGGTCACGGGCACCCAAGGCTTACTGATGCATGTGGGGAGTGAAAGCTAGCTTGTCAGATCTGATCCCACAGAAGAGCTAGCACTTAAAAAGTGAGAGAATTCAAAATGGTTTTGTAGCTTAAGTTATTTATTTGGACTGTATGCAGTTTTGTTTTAACAATGTTTTGAAAAGTATGTACTACATTAAACTCCTTTATGTGAAGGTTAAAGGGTTTCCAAGCCAAGAACTGGTCAAGAACCTTGGTGAAAGGCAGAGAAACACCTCCAATCCACCTGACATACATGTTTGAGGACTGTGGGAAGAAACCAGAGCTCCTGGCAGCAACAGGAAGAACATAAAATCCAGAACATGCAAACTCCACATAGACAGGACCCTGGCTGCCCCGACTAGGAACTGAACCCATGACATTTTCACTGTGAGGCAACAGTGCTTCGCACTGCACCTGGATGGAGTCGGTCGTGATACAGTTTTAAAGCACAAATATTACCTTTAAACCATTCAGACTGACTCTTCAGTTTCTCTCTCAAAAGTTGCAAACTATTTCCATAGTAGTTTAACACAATAAATTGGTGCTATGTCTAAAGGGGAATTTTACTGATGTTTATAATGTTACAGTTAAAAAACTAAACTAAAAGCCTAAAAGTCCTTTAGAGTGATTTGGTTCAAATTTAAAATTGTTCACAGTGGTGGTGATAGGAACCAGGCGTCCTAAGCATTTAATATGTCTGAAATCTTTTATTACACAAAATACTTATGAATATGTTGCCTGATAACTAAGGCCATTCTAAGCTTTGACATAAGTTTTGCATCTAAAATATTTTTTAAATCAGTTTGTGGTGGACAGTTACATGCAGGGTGCTTTTTCTGATGTTTTACCACTATTAACATTATAAAAAAAAAAAACTCAATGAAGACGTGTAGATTCACTGGTAGTTTCTGATAGTAAACAACCTTCTTTATTTGCATTTTAGTTTTTGTGACCTCTGGTTCCTATTGTCACTGCTGTAAAGAAACCTGAGTGCATTTTTAAAAAATGTGATTCAGACTCCCAGCAGGGGAAAAGAAAGTGGTTGTTAGTCAGTGTATTCTCCATGAATCTCCCCTTGTATGGGCAGAGTGTTATTGTGCCTCCTCTGCTGATGACAAATGCTAGCAGCAGAACAAAGGCAACACCCTGTGTGTGGCTAGCTTTGAGAACCATGTCTCAGGGGTAAAACTAAATTATACATTTCCAAAAGGACACCTCTCTAGAGAATACTGTTGTGCATCTCAGAATTACCAGTTTAACTCTTTTTTTATCATGTGCTAAATGCTTTCTTAATACTCCTGAATTAAAATTCAGTAATGTTATTTGATGAGAGACAAAACAAGTGAACTGTTCTCAGTTCTGACCCATAATGTTATTATTATTATATAATTATATACCGTCTATTAAGGAAAATACTCTTTATGAAATCTCTGTTCTGATAACATAGAAGTTGCTGTACATTCAGATTTTTCAGTTATCAATTAGGCTGTTTTACACCAACTAATGGTGTTTGTTTACATTATGGTTGTGGGATTTCGAAGATCTTGGCCACAGTGAAAGAAAAATTAATAGACCCCTCATCTTATGAAGGAAATGACATTCCTCCCCCACTGATTCTAAGGAATATCTTATATTTCAACTTCTTTTCCCAATAATAGCAATAAGTGATCTCCTATAATGCTCAATGAGACGTATTAAAAATATAGAGCAATGAATCAGATCGCTCCTCAATACAGAATCTCTACAAATTGTCCATAGTTCTAAGCCCTCACTTTTGGATTCTCCTTTACTTACAGTTAAGTTCATAATGTCATGTATCCTAACAAGATTCCTAGGGTGTTTAGAGGAAATGCAGCCCAAAAGCATCACAAATCCTCCACCATATTAACAATAGGGTTGAGGTCCTTTTTCTGCATAATCACTCTTCTTTTTTTCTGCAGAGCCAGTGTTTGTTACCAACAATCTGTTTCTCTTCACTTGATTCTAGCTGCATCTAAATCCAGACACTTAGGTTTGAGGTTAGATGAAAGAAAAGGCTTTCTTCTCGCACATTTTCCAACTATTTTGTTGCCTTGGAGGAGCCGTTTTCCTTTCAGAGTTTTTATTTTTACATCAATAAAGATTACATCTCTCATATTCTTTCATGAGATTTTTGAATAATTATGCAGCTCACTAAATACATATAAGTAAAATACTACTTGAACAAATTTGCACCAACCATGCTATAATTTTAATTGGTTATTACAACTTTAAAAATATTGGTTTATAACCTAAGATAAGTCAAAATTGACCATTATAGTCATTATAAAGGGTGCCCGTGTCTGTGCAGCCTGGCTGTGAGCAGGATCTGGGGGAGTCCATAGATCCTCATTAGGTCACTGAATCTCCTGGCTCTGCAACATCTCTCACTAGATGCACGGTCAGTAGCAGGTTCTCTCTCAAATCCCTCTGGGCAGCCCAGGGAGCTCCCGTAGTCACGCTGAAGTACTGTACGTCACCTTTAAATTGCTCTATTTGTCTGCACTGGTCAAGCAACAATAGGCCAAGACATTGCTCCTAGCAAGTGTCGTTACACACAAAGACAATAGAAGATGGTCATTTGTACAACAGATTTGCTATGCTGGTAATGTATCTTGGTTTAAGGGAACTGTAAATAAACCTTAAAAAAAACATTTTTTCCAGTTCTCAGTAGATAAATGGCATCAAAGGGCCTCATTCTGGGGGATGGGATGTATTCTGTTGCATGGCTGATATTTGCCACTATTAACAAGACACCTGCACTATGAATTTTTCTTAAAAAGGTGCCATATAGAAAAAGGATTCTCTAAAAGGATGTGAAGAACCACTTACCCTAAAGAACCTTTCAATTGACCTTTAAGTCTTTTAAGAACAGCTGTTTTGGTTTGGTCTTTTTTTAAATAACCTCCATGTACTGTCACTTCTAAGCCAATAAAGGTTTATCCTACATAGCGAAAAGACTGTGGACCCTCGAACCTACATCATTCTGGTTGATTAATTAGTCAACTGATTAGTAATTCACATGTACTCATATCAATTGTGTAAAAGCTGACAATGTTATACTGAATAAGCAATCTCCTGACCCTTAAAGAGGAATTTGACTGATTATTTCAAAATCTCTGCATAACTGAATGGTTTATATAAAACAAAAATAAATATGATTGTTATTCAGAAAGATTTTATGTGAAATCCACTGTTCTAGAACTTACCAGGTAAGGATTTTTCACATAGGTGACAGAAACCAGAAGCCAAGAGTTTAACCCTGACCCTAACCCTCACAGGATGAACATGAAAATGAATGTTATGAATATGCTACCTGATTCATGAATCATTGTTTTACATTAGTTCTTAGATAATGTTTTGGCCTAAAACACATCTTTTTAAAAACCTTTAATGGTGAAGAGGCTTATGCAGAGTGTGGGTAATTCAAAATAATACTTAAAGAAAGCTTGTTTCTTCAGATTTGCCACTATTTTACTATAAATGTTACACATGAAAACTCAGGTTTCACTGGTTGTATTGGCTAGTGAATAAAATGAGCATATTTTAATTGTAGACACCATTCTACAGTGCAAGCTGAGTTGAAGGGTTTCTCTACACATGAAGCCATTTAGAATAAGTTTGTTTGTATATCGAGCACTGAATTATGCAGTCATTTTAAAAAATCAGTGGAATTCAAACATAACGGTCCAGTATTTAGGGACCACAGATTTGTGCAAATTGTCATGTTTATTTTATGTTTACTTGTCAAAGTAAACATAAAATCTATAGGCTTATGATTTAAGACTGGCAGCTTGTTCCATATATAACAATGCTCTGAGAGAAAAGGTGAAGTAATGAGAGAAGATGGGAAGGAATAAACTTGACCAGCCAGTAGCAGATGAAAGATCTCTAGGGAATGTGGTACCAAGAAAAAAAAACGCCTATATGCTCAGTGTGTATATATTTAAAAATAGATGTCTATAGATCAAACTGCATTCACTATGATGCTTGCAACCTTTCATATGTCTCTCTTTGTATGTGTGATGTACGTCTCTTGCCCCTTGTCTTTTCTTTCTCCTCTTCCATTCTTCCTCCACCTCTCCAGTACTGCTGACAATAAGATACAAGGCAGTGATCAGCTCTTTTCTTTTGGCATCACATGGACATGAAATGGACCAGACTTGCTGCTGTCAAACAAGTGGCTCGCACCCTTGTATCCCTCCAAAAGGAATTTTAATTGCAATCTGTAGTTTTTTTGTCCACACCACACAAACCAGAGAATGTTTTCAAAGCAGGCCTTTGAACAGGTGTTCTTGGTTTCCAGGTTTCTAGCGGTCAGCTATGCTGTGCTAGTGCCATTCTGCTGGTACATAATGAACACGCACATGTTTGTTAGTAACACATCTATTTCCTACTCACCCACGAAATATGCATCTTCAAGACAGTGTCATGGCAACTACCTTTGGAAAATTGACTCAGGAGCAGAAACATACAGGGATGAGCCCTTGGTCTTAGAAACCTTTCATCACCATTGGAAACATTCATAAAGAATGCAAATGATGCAAAAACAATTTAGAAGCTGTGGTTTTTGTTTTGGACCCAAGTAGACTAGTAACTGACAAAGATGGCCAAAATCTTATACAGAACATACTGTATTTAATCCATACAGAAATGTTACGGGACAACATATATAACATTTTCATTCTTCTGTTTAGAATGAATTAATATGCAATTAGTATTTACCATGTGGCCTGCTAACTAAATCTAGCTATTTTCCATGTAGCCTGCTAACTAAATCTAGCTATTTTCCATGTAGCCTGCTAACTAAATCTAGCTATTTACCATGTAGCCTGCTAACTAAATCTAGCTATTTACCATGTAGCCTACATATTTACTATATAGTGTACTAACTTGTTTACTATGTAGCATGCTCACTTGTTTACTTAGCAGCCTTCTAACTTGTTTAACTAACTAGCTTGCTGATTTGCTTGCTTACATATGCTACTTGTCCTTTATCATATAGTCTACTGTTAAATCTAGCTGTTTAACAAATATCTTTCTAATCTACATAGTTACTATTCTAACAGCTAATTAACTTGTGTATATAAGTTGCCAGTATTTACCATGCAGCTTGCCAGCTTGTTTGCCTGTAGGTGTATAAGCTGAGAGTTTAAAAACTGTTCAGTATAATAGTTAAGGAACATGACAGACACAACTGATTGAAGAGACCAATAGAATATATAAATTAAACAAAATAAACATTAATAAAAAATAATAAATAATATGTAATGGGGTCCCTTGATGGCTTGGAAGCCCTAAGCATCTGTTTATACCATGCAATTGCTAGAAACAGAATGTGTATCCTGCTAACTCATGTAACTGGTGCATTGTTTGCTTGTAGAAGAGCAACAAATGATTGGCCTTGAGTCGGTGAGGACAAAAAGTTTTTTCTTGTATTAGAACACACAGCTCATCATGAAAAGTCTGTGCTAAAAGTTTTAATGGGGTTCTCCAGCTATGTGCAGCTTCTCACAAAACTCTAGCTGTAACTACAGGCCAAAACTTTGGAATGGACACTAACTTTAACACATATTTTTCAAAATAGCATACTTTGTTTCAGGAGATGATTTACTAACTGTATATGTTTGCTTTTCTTCTGTGCTATTTCAGCAAATCAAAAAAAACACACACCTGCAAATTAAACACAACAGCAAATAAAAAGCACAACAAATAAAAAATACAACAGCAAATAAATAAAGCAAAACAGCACAATAGCTATTCAAGAAACCCTGCGAAATTTAACCCAGAAGGCAAAGATTCATACTGAATCAAATACTTGTTTAAAATTACGTGTAAAGACCAAGACAAATCTCAGAAAACCTGCATGCATGGAAAGCAAAACCCCCATACCACTGATAAGCACAACCTACAGGAAAATCTGGCAAAAGAATAGTGATGCTCTGGTCCACTGCATAATGTTGTTGCACAAATTCCATGTACATAGAAAAGTCATTATCTGTAAGTTCATCACAAAGATAATATCTTAAATATTTAAAACCAGAGGAATTCTGAATTGAAGTGCTGTGGCCTGATGAAACAAAAACTGAATTATTTGATTACAATCACCCATGCTGTACAAGGAGGAAAAAAAGACAAACATTAGAGTAAATGTGGTAAGCTTTTAAGTGTTGTTTTTGAAGGCTGTAGAGTAAAGAAATGATTATCAACAAAATATAATGATTATCAACAAAATATGGAAGCTAATGTCCCACAGTCAGTGAAGAAACTGAAGAAAAAAATAAGTTCAATATTACAACAAGACAATTAAAAACTCAAAATCAATTTATTAGGATTTTGAAATTTCTTTCTTTGTTCCTGACCTGAACATTAGTGAAAATATTACTGAAAATCTGTGATTAGGTCTAAAACATGTTGTGCACGTGAGACAACTAGTGATTTCAGAGATAGAAGCAGACCCTGGTTAGGATTGTTTTTGTTCTTTTATTGCATTTTATGCTTAGGAGCTTCAATTTTTTTGGCAAATGACTTATCTGTAAAAACTTTTTCATGCTTCTATACTTTTGACCGACAGTGTACGTGGTGTCAGATTTATGTTTGTGTGTGCAGGTGAAGAAGGATGAAGGCAAACACTCTCATGGGCTACATGCTGTTTCCTGGAGCATTGTAGGAGGGGAGCTTCAGGCTGTCCTTGTTAGGAGGCTGTCAGTCAAGACCGGATTTCCTAAACACCAAGAAAATTCATATTTTTTAACAAAATCTTTTTAAAATTTTTACCTTTTCATTAAAAAAAGACAAATTACTGTCCATAGCTAATATTCCTCCTAGTTATGGGTATCTGCATTTTGCATATACACTGATTAGCCATAACATTAACATCACCTGCCTTAATATTGAATAAGTCCAATCCATAAGGTTCTTACAGTCATCCAATTTTCTTGCTTCCAACACATCAATTTGAGAACTGACTGTTTTTGCTGCCCAGTATATCCTCTCATGCCATTGTAAGGAAACAACTAGATAGTCAATGGTATTGACTTAAACTGTCAGTTGTATTAATGTTATGACTGATCTGTTTTTACAATGTATGAACCACAAAAACAAGAAAGGGAGTTTTACCCCACAGAGTGATGTACTAAGTGATGTATAAAACAATTTAAGACCAAGATATGAATGTTGGACTTGAGACCAGGTAATCAGTTTTGCATTGCTCAGGATTGTTTAGTCTATGATGAGCTGATCTATGTTTGTTTAGTCTATGATGAGCTGATCTATGTTTGTTTGGTGTATGATGAGCTTATCTATGTTTGTTTGGTCTATGATGAGCTGGTTATGCTTTGTCTATAATGAGCTGATCTATGTTTGTTTGGTCTATGATGAGCTGGTTATGCTTTGTCTATAATGAGCTGATCTATGCTTGTTTGGTCTATGATGAGCTG
>JBBPDA010000039.1:13484888-13498206 GCA_037974385.1 Arnoldichthys spilopterus
AGAGAGAGAGAGACAGAGAGAGAGAGAGAGAGAGAGAGAGAGAGAGAGAGAGAGAGAGAGAGAGAGAGAGAGAGAGGTAGAGAGAGGGAGAGAGAGAGAGAGAGAGAGAGAGAGAGAGAGAGAGAGAGAGGTAGAGAGAGAGAGAGAGAGAGAGAGAGAGGAAAGTAGAGGGAGAGAGAGAGAGAGACATTCTCTGCAGTGTGCTAACCAATCTCATAAATGCAACACCTGTCTACTGTTAAGAGGAACTCATTTGGGGGAATTTTTCAGCTGCGTATTGTCTATTGCCATAGTTAGTAAAGATCACTGATATTTGAACATTTGAACATATTAATTCTGAGATTAATTCTGAGATTAATCCTGGATTGGAACCAGGGGTCTCAATGTGTACAATATCAAATACTGACATTGTATTCACAACCAGTAAACTTTTCATATGTAAAGATAATTACGTTTACGTAGTGGTAAATTTGAAAAAAAGCCTTATAACAACCTGCACATACTGCTCCACCATAAATAGATTATAAAAATACATTTTAGGCCAAAACTTTCTCAGGACAATATAAAGCAATGCCTCAGGTATCAGGCAGCATATTTGTAAATGTTTTGTGCAATTGTTTTCAGTGAGGTTACTTTTAGAAACATTATTTTCTTTAAAAGTCATATTCCTATCATTACCGCTATGAACAAATATGACTAGGTGAGTCCCTCTAGAATTGAGAAATCTTTACATCTTAACCGCTTAATCTTTTTTAAAAGATTGATGGAATTTTCCTTCAACGTCCTTTTTTTGAATAAGGCCCAAATTAAACAATTCTAAGTGGTTTATCCACTATTAGTAAATAATCAGAGGTCTGCTATTTGAAACTGCATTTAGGTAAATACATTAGTAATCTTTTACTAATGTATAATTAACAGCATTTGTATCATTTAGGTTTTGTCAGGTTTATTAATGTACTAATACGATTTTACTATGTCACTATTAATTTGGGTTATTGTTAAGGTTTGTTCTAAATTGCACTAAACATATTAGTTTGTATCCTGAAGATCATTGAAACGCGTTTTAGTGGCAAGAGCATGCAAGCTATGAAAAAGTTCACCCATTTCACCCATTGTGAATGACCAAATGTAGATAAACTGAACTCTGTTCAATGGTACTGAGTTTGTGATTGTTTTATGAAAACTTGCTTTTGCCTCTAATTAGTAATAAAACACATTATAGAATATATACATGCTAAAGTAATGTATTTTTAGTGACTTATAATAGTAATAAGCTCAAATAAGGCAATAAACTTGACACTACCCATAACCTATAGGATTTTGACAGTTATTTATTAATGAAATTTGAAATTAGGTGATAAATCATAATCAGTAATTTGCACTTTAGAATATGGAACAGATCATGAGCTATTAGATTAGGTACTAAACTCTTGTTAGCTTTAATGCAATAAATGCCAGAAGTCACTTGCTACCTATAACCTATAGAAATGTCGTTACCAAGTATTCCATAAAAAGACATGAATTCAGGTGATAATGCTAATTTATTTCAACATCTAGGTGTTAAACTGTGCACAGTTAATACACTATTGTTACTAATAATAAAGCAATATGCAATTAATTAGTAATTTTCACATATGCCTGTTCATATGTATTAGGTCATGTCATAATGAATGAAAGTTAATGCTTAGCGAAATACACATTTAGAAGCAACTAATTTGAACAAAGCAAAAAAACTTAATTAAGCACCAATATATGTTGCTTTAGGCCCAACCCCCATCTTTGCTCACATACTTAAAGTGGTGGAGAGTTAAAAATAGAGAAGTCTTATCAGATTCTCAGCTTTCTGAACCCTCTCCTCCCTTTGAATGAACACTATCAGCATAAGTAATACAGCCTGACTCTAGAAGGGGAACAGTTCCTTAAAATGATGGTTTTAATGCTAAGTGTTTGAAATTAATTATAAAAGCCAATGCTTGTCTGTAGTCAGCTGGACATGAATATGATTTTTATGTAGGTCAAACGTGTGGCCCTGAACTGCTGCTCTTGTTCAGCACAACACCACCTTATGGAGCGCTGCCAGATATGAATAATTGTAGGTGGCATCATACGCTTAATGCTGCCTTAGGTCAAAGGGCGAGTTATGTATTACCCATACACGTGGAGGCAAGTGGAAGTGGACAGATATCAAAGGTCATAGAAACAGGAAATTATAATCAACACCAGCAGGTTTAATTAGCACTTAATTAGCTGCTAGCTTTCAGCATTCAGAAACAGTCAGAGTTTTTCTGGGCAGACTCACAACATGCCTACAATTTTATTGGCAGCTGTTGTGCATTGTATAGCACACATTTCATCAGTAGATATGTTAGATTCTCAGTCAAGGTCCTGGAAGAGATATAAACACACACACATTGATGCATATACAGTATGTGCCTCCTTCCTGAGTTCCTCCGTTTTTGTGTATTTGCAAAAATTGTTTCTGATCTCCACACTTTGTATATAATAAAAGACAACCTAAGTGAACACAATACATAGTTGTCAAATGATCTTGTGATTTGTTCAATTTTTTTTAATTTTTTTTTGCCAAATGTTAAACAAGTCTTTATGTTCTTCTTGCTTAGCATTGGTTTTCGCCTTACTACTCTTACATCAATACTATTCTTGCCCAGTGGCAAATTGGCATGATTTTTAATGGTAAAATCATGAACACTGACAATAATTAAGCTGAGGGAGGCCTGGAGCTCCTTAGATGTTCTTGAAGGTTTTTCTGTTACTTCACAAATGAGTTTTCTATGTGCTCTTGGAGTAATTTTGGCAGACTAGCCTCTCATGAGCAGATATACCACTCTTCTGTTCTTTCTCAATTGGGACATGATGGCTCTCGCAGTGGTTTGCTGGAGTCCAAGAGTTTGATTAATTGATTGATTAATTTGTAACTGTGGTCTAACTGTTTTAATAACTTTCTTTTTCAGGTCTTCAGGAATTTCAGTTCATCGAGTCATAATGTGCTGTGTGTTGAGACCTTTTAAGGAACTTCATGTTGCTGCAAAGGTTGTATTTAAGTGATGTCTAGATTCAGCAGATCTCCCAGCAGGCAATCTTGAGTGTTGCTAGTCTAATGCTACCCATTATCAATTAAATGTGGTTCAATTGATTGAGTGGCAAAGAAGGCAGTTACTTTTTTTACACAAGTATTATAGATTTTGGTGAGTTGTTTTTTCTTCAGTGAAGATAATTTGAAAATGTTTATTGTGTTCAGTCATGTTGTCTTTTGTGTTATTCAAAGTTTTGTGTAAAATAGTTTGGAGATCAGAAAGAATGTTGCAAACATAAATAGAGGAACTTAAATACTTTTTCACAGCACCACAAATGCTCAGTACAGAGTTCAATGTAATTGGCTTCAGGTCATTCTGGCAGGGGGAGCATAGAGTCAGTTTGCTTAGACTTCAGCTTTCTTAGTAAATGTACAGGTCACAGGGCAATACTTTAAAGTTCCCACATCCTACATTTTTTTGTATTTTGGATTTGGTGTTTTGAAGCTTTACAAGAGTTTACATGCAGCATATAACACTTTCATTAGAAACAATAAGGAAAATACAATGATATGGTTTTCCACTATGGGTCATTTATGCAGACAGTAAAGGAAGTCTGCTAGAGGAAATGTTAAAGAGTTAAAGTAGCTAAACATATTTATTCACACTGTATTCAAATCTAGAAAAGCAAAACAGACAATCACTAAATTTACTAGAAATTTTATTACACACATTTAACAAACTTAGACTGGTTCTTTATTGACATTTCTATTCATTGACTGTTGAAACTGTGACACCAAGTGTTCTTGTGTGCATTACCACTACATATTTTTGAATGGAAGACAGAAGTATGGATATGAGGTGGAAGTAGCCACTTGCCCTCAAGACTGAGACAGCATTTCTTTCTATCTGACTCTATTTGAGGTTTTTTTTTCCCAGACACTGCAATCCTAGAGAGCTCTCAGGCCCGTCTGCACAGAGATTTTAACCAATGGTGGTGCGAATCACAGTTACAGAATTGAACAGTATAATGATAATCAAAATAGAAATATACATAGTGCAAATGTTTTAAGTACTGAACAGACAGCATATAATCCTTTCATCTTTGGCATTTTTTAATAGTTCTGCCCTGCAAATATTTGCTGATTTTGTCTGCAGTGTATTTTAAATTTTTTACATTTACGATTATTGTATAGTCTTCACAAATTTCTCCATAAGCCACTAACCTTAAGGAAAAGCAATCAATCAACATGCAGTACAACAGCTCTTACACTTTCTGGATTGCACAGCCAGTTTGTTGCACTGCTCAAGTAAGAAATCTGGCTCATGCAAACTCAACATCATTACATTTGGTTTCTAACACTTAGGATTACTGAGAAGTCAAGATGATTACTAGAGATAATAGTTTCTATACTTTGAGATAATAATCTTTAAGCCTATAACTGCCAAATGCATAAAAATGATTAAACGTTTATATATAGTTTCATAGATGTTTTTAAGGTTTGAAACTGCCCTTTTTGATTGTTTGCGTTGGAAAAGCATTTGGAAAGTTTCATTCTGACTTCTGACTATAAAGGCAAGAAGCTGTTGTTGTGAGTTCTCATATGAATATGCCTCTCTCTGCTACTTCCTCAAACAGGCGGGAAGCCAAAAAGAGAGGAGAAAAAAAAAGAATGGGTGAGGAAGTGGTAACTTGCAGCACACCCTGTGTTCAAAGGCCTAGAAAAGTGAGATGTGCTGTAGAGACTTTTGTAAAATGCTCAGTGTTTAAAGCTTTTAACCAGGATACCTAGAGTGCAAATATATATTTTTTTCACATGCTTCATAAATTGTTTGCCTGGAAGAAACATTGTTTCTGTAATTAAAAATTCATTTTAAATAAAAAATGACATGTGGCTGGTATGTTCAGTTAACCAACAACTTAAACTTAAACATTTTTAAAGCTTTAAGTAGGTCTTATTGTGAAAGCTGGTCAATTCTATTACAGTGTTTTAATTGTTTATTGGTTTCAAGCTTTCTGAGTGCTTCTATGTTGCATTCTTTTTTATGTTTATGGGATTCATTTCAGTTAGTACAGAGCCCATCTCTTGGTCACTTATTTTTCTGTTTGTGGTAAATGACCAATAACCTGAATGTCAAACCTGTGAACTGAAACTCTGAGGTTCTCAGAGATACTCAGCACATGATGTCTAATTTTAAATAATGTTTTCATATTAGTCACAGAAGTGGATATAGGTAAAGGCATAATGTAATATCCTGATAATCTTAGCACTTTTCAGCATTTTACCCCATTTGACTTCATCTTCATTGGTAATGATACTCAAACAAGGACATAGAGTACAAATATATAAAAAAATGCAATGAAAATGACAATTTTATAGTCAGTGGAGGTGAGGCCATTTTTATAGAAATGATCTTGAACTCCATGCTGCATTGTTCCTTAGTTAGAAAAGATGACACACAAGTGCAAGGCGAGAGATTGTGGCGTAGCTGAAAATACAACTTCCTGTTAAGAGGCCCTTTGCGCATTGCTGAAGTTGTGAGAGTTCTTGTCATTCGTCTTTCGAACCTAAAGCAAACTTGAGAACTTTGGGTGGGTAGAGCACAGGAAACTGAGCCGACGGATTAGACAGACAAGAAAAAGTAGGTTGAACAAACTATGATGCAAATGAACAAAAATTGCGAAAAAAGATTTAAAGGGTGAAAATCTGCCTGTTGTTTAATTCTTTATGTCTCTAACAGGACTTATGGTGTCTTAGAAGAGGCACTTGTTCTCCTGATTATGGCGACATTTCTTGGACTAAGGTTCTTACTCTTGGTCCTGACAGGATTGGCAGTATGTAAGTACAAAAGTTATTAACCAGCATCTTTGAATGGAGGGGTGTTACAAATCTCTCCTCAGGCTTAGGTGTGATGGGTTGCTCTTAATTTTGTGAATTTTTGTGAGGCTATAGTAAATTATAAGATTGAAATGACCATACTAAATTAAAGTGAATCTTAAATGTTCTTTATTTAAGCATGTTTGGTATAGTGTGGCACGTACCAGGAAGGGTTGGCATCTTCACTCTTGCAAATGATAATCATGAAAGTGAAATTGGATTGTATTTTTGGATTAGCTTTAGACTTTTTTACAGAATCTAATTCCTAATTTTAAAGACACTCATTGAGAGCATACTTGGTATTAAAATATACAATGGTAAACAGAGAACTGTTTTGATGAAATAATGTATAGCTATAACATGTATGCATTTTCCAAAATATAACTATGTTGTTTAGTGCTAATAATATAGATTGGGTGAGGTGAGAGTGGGCATAGCTATCAAAATGTTGTCTGTTGTGGATGTGTGGCCATTTGAGGTGTTTGTAGTGCAGTAAAAGAACAATGAAAACAGAAAAATCAATGATGAATATATCCTATTATTCACTCACCTATGTTTCCAGGGGTGTTGCTGGATTGGTATTTGTTGGTGGTACCTGTGGGCGACATTGTCACAGATAAAATTGGTGTTTGGGTGTGCCGCCTGTGTCTCTGCTCTAGTTCAGAACACTGCATAGTGTTTAAGGGTGTCTTAAGTAGTGTAGTTATTGGCGTAGTAACTAACCCTAACCCTATTAACATAATACTTATAATCTTATCTTATAATCATCCACATTTTGAAAAATATCTCTGAGTCCATTTTACAACCCATTAAAAACATTTAAATCATCAGTGTTCAAGGGTGACCAGTGTTCAGTGTTAAGTCTATGCAGACAATGTTCATTCTGTGTCTGAAATGCTTGAAGCTAAGGCAGAAATTCTGCTATCATGGTAGTTATATGGCTTCTTTAAAGTGTACTTATGTATTTTTTTAGAACTCACAATGCAGTTGAGTTCTGAAATGTCGCCTCTACACACAGGCCATTGACCACTTCCTAGTTCCAATTTGAGCCAGTGTCTCGTCCTCACAAGCATAAATTCTATGGTTAACAAAGACATCAGCTTTAAAAAGTGTTTGACAAAATGAAATTAACATTATACCTTTTGATTCCTAAGCTTTATGTAGTCACGCCTGTGAGTAGTAGGAGACGCCACAACACTAAAGGCAAAATGGAAAGAATGAGAGATGGGCCTGCATTAGGAAGTGTGAGTTTAAGGCCCTGTCCACATGGGCGTTCAACTCTTGTATAAACGAATGCGCTCTAAGTAATGTAGGCATTTTGTAGCGGCGTGACGTTACATTTGCATGTGACGTTACATTTGCATTTGTTTGCCTTTGTTCAATGCCAACCTGCAGCCCAGACTGTAATTTTATGTGTTTAGCTGGGGGTCAGTAATCAGGCAGTGCAGAGTGTTTGTGAGCTTCTTTGAATTCACGAAATATGGATTAGTCTGTTTTATTAGACCTAAACATTGACCTCTTTTTGTTAAAAAAACCTCCCGATATGGTGACATAGGCAGAGAAAACATCACTGCCACTACTGGGTGACTGCAGCATCATGGGATAGATCTGGTCCTCCAGAACCCTAAATGAATGACATGTAAACTCAAAAAAGTCATTTTGATGTCTGCAGCAAATGTAAATCTGACCAAACTCAAGTCATGAAAGCCCATGTAAACAGTCTGATTCACTCCAGTGAGCAGAAATATGGACTGCGTTTAATCCGAACTCTCCTGACCAGTGTGGACTGGGCCTAACAACATAAATCAGCTAAAGGTGGCTCAGCGTCTTTAAGAGGCAGGTCTTGTTTTTCAGCTTCAACTGCATTTACAGGACACTTTTACACTTCTTGCCATACCTGATGACGTTAGTTGAACACTGATTTATTCACACTGTGCACAGCAACATCTACTAATCTAATCTAATTAATGGGTGTTTTATTTAAAAAAGCCAAGCCATGAAAAAGTGTATAAACCCACTTACAAGTAACTAGCTCTCTTTCTCTAGTCGGTTAAGGACAGACTTTTCCATTTGTGAGTTGATTACAATTTGAGATTTTTTTATATTTACATTAAACCTGATAACCATAATTTGTCGGTCATATAAAAATATTATTCTAAAAAGGTATTAGCCTTTCAGACCTTTCTAATAAAGAGCAAACTTGAACCACACAGTATATCATATTGGTATCGGCAGATATTTTCTCTCAAAATGTCAACATCATACAGATCATTAGATATGACCAATATTTAAAAATTATGCAATTAAGTTGTTTTTGATCAAGGTTTGGGCAATGTGACAGTGTATTATCATTACTGATATAAGTTAAATCACACTATGCTTTTTCAGAAATAAAGACAGTATCATATATATATATATACACAATATTCA
The DNA here is from genome assembly GCA_037974385.1 of Arnoldichthys spilopterus. Taxonomy (NCBI): domain Eukaryota; kingdom Metazoa; phylum Chordata; class Actinopteri; order Characiformes; family Lepidarchidae; genus Arnoldichthys; species Arnoldichthys spilopterus. Next base: position 13,493,230 of record JBBPDA010000039.1, read on the forward strand.
TCAGCTGCATTTTTCATTAAAAAGAACGCATATTTGTCCTCTTTAGGACTAATTTTAAGTTTTACATAATTTTCCTAATAGTATTTTTCCCATATCATCCAACATTACTTTGGTAATTTTTTATAGGTTGTTCTTAGTTGTAATTGCTGTAGTTGTTTCTGAAAAAAAGAAAAAGTAAATAGAGCAAATTGATTTCAACCAAAGTATTTTAACCAAATAAAGCAAATTTTAAAGGTTAGTTACAGTGTTGCAGTTTAATGAAAGATGCCAGATACAGTCTTAAAAATAAGATGTCAAATGTTTCTTTCTGTTTTGCCTTTTTAGAGAAGCTCTTGTGTGTGTGAATGTGAACATTTTAAAGGCATAAAGAACTATGTCTGTTAACTATTAAGTGAATGTGTAAAACCATTAAAGGTATAAAGAACTTTAACATTAAGTAACTGTTCTTTAAAGCAAATGGCTTTCCATTATGTGAAAGTTCGCACATTTTTAAAGGGTTTTCCCACTCACATCTCATTTACAAACATAGTTGTTTAGGGAGCTTAAATGGTCTTTTCATGGCAATGCTCAAATAGACCAATGTCACTTCTTTTAGTGGGTTTTTTAGCGTAGTTTAATACAGAATACTTTCACAAGGGGATAAAGAGATCATATCTTTCTTTAACTTATATGTGAGTTTAATAAAGGGGTGTAATAAAGGAAGTGTGTCTGTTTTGGTTAATCACTAACCAAATTTTCCCTGATTGCTGCATCCCTAACCACAGGAGTCTGGATTACAGATTACGTATGATTGAAGTCCATGTGGACATAAAAATGATTATACATTAAAACATTACATTGCTAAAATTCTTTTTTAGAGAACTCTATTCTACCTTAAGTGCCAGTAGAAATTTCATGAAGTATTTAATGCTAATGACCTTTGACCTTTGGTCTTTAAGGTGATATTTCACTATGGTTTTTCTATGCAATATACTTAATCACAACCTTAACCACAGCTCAGCACAAACCAATTCTGTCCAGTGCTGTTTCTTTTAGGTGTAAATTAAAAACTTACTCTAATCCTGACATAACTAGATGTATGATACACAATATGACCTGTTACTGTTGTGCAGATTGCCGTAACAGTTCATGGATGTACAAAATATTTTACCTAATGGAATTAATCTGTATTATGGAAGTAATAACGACTAAAAATTCTGTGTAGATCATAGTCAGACGATTTGTAATTCATGGCCAAAGTAAGGCCATGCAATAATGAGATGTTACTCATTCAAGAAGTTATGCTCCATTAAGTGGGTGAACCTTCTAAAAGTTTGCAGGCATAATGTGTGCAGCTCAAGCTAAGACCTGAGTTGAGAAAAACCACATCCGTAAAAAAGAACGTCTGAAAGAGTACACCAAATGTTTATTTCTCACTCCTTAGTTCTGTAGGGTAGAATGCGATACTGAAGTACCAGTGCAATCAGTGGCTTTTTTATTTCATGAGTTGCACATGCTTATGTTTGGTTGTGTTATTTGGTACTAACTTTTGGTCTTGTACATTTGTTAAGGTCCAGCTGATTAATGTTTAAAGTTGTTTTTTACTGTTGTCTGGAAAAAGAAAATCCCACAATGTAACAGTGTTAATTCTGTGGGTGCACTGAGCAGCCAATGCATGCATTTTAATTTGCATTCAGAAGTTTCTGGGAACAGATAAATGAACTTTGTATAAAGCAGAACAAAAGAAAAGAAACCAAAGTGCATTTGACTGGGGATGGGGGTAGGTTTTAGTCAGCGCACAGGAAGTTGTGGTTAAAAAACTGAAATAGTTTTTGTGATCTCTGTTGCTATGACAGCCAGACTATCACACATAAGCCACTGTTAATACACCCTTCCATTTTCTGCTCAAAGACCAGCAGATTATCAATTTCAGGGTTGGGCATGAGTGTGGTCATGTAAGAAGTTAATATGGAAGTGATAAGGTTTTTTCATGTGGCATTACAGCACTTATAAAATGTGTCTAACAAATCATTGAGTCTTTGTGAAAATGTTCATTTACTGATTCACACTATTTTTCTTTCATTAAAGGTATAAAGTTATCTGGTAAGTAACTGCTCATATGTTGAAATGCACTTTTATTATCTGTTTTGGTGTTTCTTTATTGGTTAATAGAAAGTGGTCTTTAGATTAGACAGATGACGCTGAATACTAGCATGCTTGTTTGCCATGCGAAAGGCTTATGACTTTGTGAACGAAATCCACAGCTTTAGAATCTACAAGCTCTCCCCCAAGCACCAAAGCATCTGAACATACAGGTAACTTTGCCTCCATTCATCATAACTCACATTTTTGATCAGTCTTACACTCACCACTTTTTCAAATACCTTCCATCACAGAAACTATATTCTGTATCTAGCCTGGAAGGTTAGACATCACATAAGAAGAAATCATTTGTCCAGAATCTTTCATGACCTATATATATATTATTTATTTATTTATTTATTTGGACCTGTAAAATATACTGTTCTGTATTTTTTAAAGGATTGTTCAGAGTTTTTTCAAAGGACTTTTACAGTGAAAATGTTAACTTTGAGATCACTGTACAGTGTGTATTTTGATTTAAAGGCCGCAATAACAGTAACTAAATAGACAGCTTATAATTTATCCTGGCATGCATGTTTGCCGTGATAAATCATATGATTCTGTCACACAGGCCCAGCCTCACCCTCTCCTACCACGCATCTTTCTACCACTGCATCTAACACCCCTACAAATGCCATTTCCCATCCAGGTAACTGTGGCTACACTTATCTTACCACATACTGCTGATCAGTCCTGCACTCCCCATCTCTCCCAACCCCAACCCTCATTCAAAATCCCACCACTCTGGAAAGTTGATATTTATATTAAACAGGGAAGTGCTATTAGCACCATTTAGGATTCTGTTGTTCTGATTTTGGCTCTCAGCAAAACATTGTCACATCAAAAACTGATGAATACTGGGAAAAAAATTTGAATACTGGTATGTTTTCAATTTTTAATAAAATTGCACATTATTTGCATTCATTTGTCCAAAACTTTCCAAGGCTTTCATTCTTTTTTGCTGCTTAAATGTCTGCAGTTTTAACGAAATAGAATTCACTTATCTCAAAGAGAACAAATATTATTAAATATATACAAGGACACAAAATAATTAAAGGGAACGCAAAGACCAGGACATGTATTACCACATGTATGCAATGTGGTAATACATTAAAATATCTGTTTAGATGCTTTTCATGTTCATGTAAATTAAAAAAATAGAAATATTTGATCTGTGCCCTATTTGAAAATTTAGACTAGTCTGTGATTACTTTTTCAAAGGATGTTACATCACCTGTACTAATTCCATTCATTTTACTCTTGTGCATTTATAGAATTTTTATCATTTATTGAACTCCAGATTTCTAAATTTTGTTGTATTGTACAGAACAAAGTCTTTTGAACTTGTAAATCATGCCACCCCCACTCCAGCCCAATATGCTTTGCATGCTTGAGTATCCCATCGTAGTCACAATGTTAGTATCCTGAAAGGTGCACTTTTTCCTGAGTGTATATTTAGGATTACTGTATTGCTGCTGTAATTGTATATTGATTAGATATGCTTTTTCTGATCATAGACAAAAACCTCCAAACTTCCACAATTAAGTTCATCCCAGATTATAGCAAAGCAGAATACAATTGCACTTACATCCAGTCCAGAGGAAAAACCCCAGACAAATGTAAAGTTGTGAACAGGTCACTTTGTTATTATATAGTATTTTTATTCTTTAAACTCTCAAATAAGTACATAGTAGAGCACAGACATAGACTTCAGTTCTATTTAATCTATGATCCAGATTTTATATTCATGCCATTTAAAACCACCATTCAACACCTAAACCTTTGTAATTCTGACTCGGACTATCATATATAATGTCATATATATAAGTCCAAAGATTATCCTCCCTATGCGAGCATGATGACACTGGGCTGCTTGTATAATATTTAGTATTATTATTGCACCTAAATGGGGTAAATTTAGTAATGAATGGATGGATATCATATATATCCAATTAAACATTTTAAAGGAATTAAGTTTTTTATTAAAAACACTATTTCCAATGCTATTCACATGAATTCAGACATTGGTTTAAAACCACAAAAACAAAGAAATCATAACATGTAAAAACAAATTTAAAGATGTTTCCTGTGTGTTCACCTTAGATTTTGGCCTTTTTTTTTTTTTTTTTTACTCAAAGGGTTTAAATATTGAAGATTTTAGGGGACCCACTGGTAAATCATTGAAAAATATTTCACAAATGTTCCCTCGAGCTTAAATTTGACAACTTTATATTGATTTATTATTATAAATTAGAAATTGTTAGAAATAATATACATTCATCCTGTAAAATACAATTGAATCTAAAGTATTTGGCAATGCTGATGGAAATTGGCACAAAAAGGAAAAAAAAACCAAAAGACATATACTACATTTTCAATCAATAGACAATTTTGATAGATTTCTCAAAGTGTATTTTTCTTTCTTATAATGTACAACTGAAAAATCTCAAGTGTTTTGTCCCGTTGAACTTGTTGACAGATACAAAAACCTCTGACTCTGCAAGCACTGTGTCCAGTGAGACAGCAGCCTTACAAGCACCCAATACCACCAATTCCACCCCCAAAGGTAACCCAGCTGTTAAATACGTCACAGTTTAGGGGGTATGGGGTATGGCAGCTGTTGATGGGTTAAGCATGACAGAGCAGATGTGGACTACAAAGCACTGTTACACATCGTGCTGGATAAGAGCATCTCCTAAATGTTGTAAATGTAAATATAAATGGACCTTGTGAATGTTTTTGCTATTAAATATCTGCATTTTGAAGCAAATATTATTTAGTTATCCATAACACAATTCAGTTAAATATTGACAGTTTTCATATTGTAGGATTTCTTTCATAAAAAAGGTAGATTTT
>JBBPDA010000039.1:13498306-13514200 GCA_037974385.1 Arnoldichthys spilopterus
CTTGTGGTACTTTTGAGCTGAGCAAGATACCGTCCCACTACTCCCCAGATGCTGATGATAGCTGCCTGCTTCTTTACATGTGGATGGGTTAAATGCAGAGGTCACATTTCATTGTGGTGCACTTTGTGATTGGGTGTGTTCACAATGACAAGTAGTCACTTTCACTATATATACTGTATATAGGGCAATCACAGCCATAGGCACATGAGGCCATTGGGGCATGACAAATGAATGACGTAAAGCAACATGTGATGTGTCATGATAATTCCTTCAATAAGAACAGTTAGCACTGTAGGTTAAGGGAAGTGTAGTACTAGTAACTTTATTTTGTTCCTGATTTTCTTTTGACGTTGTTGACAGTCACACACACCTCTGACATTGCAAGAACTGTGTCTACCATGTTCTTAACCTCACCCACACCCACAATTATTTAATTGCAAAAGGTTTTGTTGTTAATTGTTTATTTTATTTTTTTCTCTGCAGATGAACAGTCTTCATGTAAGTATTTATCTTGTAAAATGTATCAACTTTCACAATCATTATCATGATATAATACGATTCATGTACACTCTGTCTTTGCAGGTAATTATGAAATATTTCGAATGTCTGATGAAGTGAAAATTCACATTATTAGTAGCATGGAAGAAAACTATACTGTTTCTTTGAACACCTCTGATTTCCCTGTTGTAAAAATCACTGAAAATAAAACACTCCAGATAAAGATAAATGAGTTGAAGCCATGCCGTACATACAATGTCAGTGTCGAAAGTTCACAGAACATGTGTAATCCCAGTGGAAACTACACTTTTACGACACGACAACTGGGTAAGTGGTTAAAGCTAAAAGGCATTACATTTTAAGTGTTCAAAAACTGATGTTTTAGTCTCTTATGCTCACATGTGATATTGATTAGAATATAAATCACAAACTTATTTTTATTTATATTTATTAGTATGGAATTCATAAAAATACACATGTACTGTTATGATAATTTATGTTAAAAAACAAAATTTTTTATTTATTATTATTTGACTTTCCTAAAGAGGAGAAAGATGTGGAGATTAAAAGTCAGAATCATGAAACAATTTGTTCTGACTTCGCTTGGAATTTGAGCAGGATTTGTTACCAGATAAATAAGGAAGACTACTGCACTCAGAAGAACTTTTCCTTTAATAACTCCTGCCATGGAATCATATTGAAAACTCTTCCACCCCCAGGTATTTATAAATGTGTGTTTGTATATATGTATGTATTTGTGTGTGTGAGTGTGTGTGTGTGTGTGTGTGTGCGTGTGTGTGTGTGTGTGTTAATTACACAACACTTTTCTTTGTAATATGCTCTTACCTATTTCTCACAGAATTATTAAAAAAAGATTATTGTGTAACTATAAACTTATTTTTCTGAATATGTATGTTGCAGGCAAACTTGATGTTCAGTTTAATAAGACAATTCCCACCCTGTTTACTGTTGACAACTGGCCTGAACAATGTAAAAACATTAGTGTAAAAATGAATTGTTCTACTACTGGTAAGCAATGGAACCATTGAAGGCATATTGTCTTAAGAGCAGCTATTGATATGCTCTGTCACAAAATATTGGGATGTAATACATTTTTTTTCTCTACAGGAGCTCAAGGGACCTTTTATGTAAACACCAGCAGCATTGAACCTTTTCAAAATTATAGCTGCACATATGATTATGAGGGTCATGAACCCATCAAACCGGATTTCCCAGTTTACATTAGTTGTGGTAAGTTGATCTCAGTTTCAGAGTATGCTAAAGGTAAAAAAAAACTGGCAAAATCCTGAACATGGGAAGAGAAACAAGAATTAAGAGGCTGGTATCAGTACACATAAAGCAATATGGGTCAGTTTTTTAACAGATCAGAAAACTCACATTAAACAGGTAGAAAAACATTGAGGAGTTGTTGAGTTGTTTTCTACCCATTGTTAGTGTTTGGTTAAAATTATCAGCGATTCTGGATTGCAAAGTTTAGTTGGTCTTTTTAGGGGCATTTTTTAAATGAATAATACTACTTCTATTCAACCATGGGGTTTAACATTCTTTTTTTAACCAAGCACTCTGAGATAATTATATGTATTTAAACACATTTCCACAGAATGGGACTTTCTCTTATTGGTACTGTCGATATTTTCCTATAATCAGCAAATAGAAATCAACTTTTCATTAAGTTCAGTAAAGCTGTTAATGATATGCTTGCACTTGTTGGTAGTCTTTGGGTAGCTCTATTTAAGAAAGCAATACAGTCTTTATCAGAGTTACAGTTCACCAATGCCAAACTGCCATATCAAAATATGAGCTCTAATAGTTATTGTTCTGAGGCAACCACTGAAAAGCTTACTGAAAAAAACAAACCTAACCTGTTAATATCTTACCAATAGCTAATGCAGATGTGAAATGTGATGTGAAAATAAGGTATAAAGTTCATGTACTAAAATATATCTGTCTTTCACAGTTGTGAACAATACGCTTTCAGTCATGCCAAGTGCTTTTGACATAAGAGCATCATGGGATTTAACTAGCCAGAATTGCCCCAATGTTACATTTACCTCTAATGTCACATGTTCTAACCATGGGAAATCTAAAAAAGGTAACAAATCCAACTTTTTATATAATAATACTATAACATTCTAATTGAAACCATGAAAATATCTCTCATTTTATCTTAAATTGTTTTGTATTGTCATGTTTAATTTTTGCATTCATTTCCATTTCCTAGTTATAATATGTTTTCTAGCTGTGATAAATTTCCTATGTAATATCTTTAAATAATGTTACTATGTTTACCTTATATGTGGATTCTGGTACCTTTTAATACTAAGTGGGCAGTTTTATAATTTTTCTGTACATTTCAGGACAGTGTGATGGAAACTTTCAGAAGGATTGTACTGTACTAAAATTGAAACCCTTTACCAAATATTCTTGTATCTTTGTGGCAAAGTATGGAGATCACCTTGTAAAAAACATTACATTACATCAAAAAACACTGGCTGGAGGTGAATATAACGTTTTTTATTTAGTTTGTGGTAATGTTATTCTTATGGTTTTTTGAAGAATGTTTTCACATTGTCTCAGGAATTATACTGTCACTAACACTTCTGACCTAATCCTTCAATGTTTTATTAAACACCAAGTCAGCCAACCACCAATGCTACAAACTTAAATGTATTGACAAGCATAGTTAACACAGTATTGAGGTCTTTTCTATTTTAACTTAAAACTTTTGTTATAATTTCCCCTAAAAATGAATGAAAATTAGACAGTCAATTCTGTAATGTTTATAAGCTATAAGATAATATAACTTGTGTATATTTCAGAACCTGACATTAGTATTATTATAGTATTAGTCTATAATAGTATTATTACAGACTAACAAAATATGATCACATCTTCACAAAAATAAAAATTAACCTGGGTGTTGTATCACAGAAGACTAACAGGATGCCATTTAATGCATTTTTGTTTTCATACATTAAAAGTTTTTTTCTTTATTGTCTAAATTTAATATTTTCTAATTGATCCACTTTATGAATCAGTTACCTCCTCTTGTTTCATTCTCTTTCTTTTTTATTCTTATTATTATCACATGCTCATTTCTGGCTACTTCTATTTTATTATAAGGTAACTGGGCTGGAGCCATGCCATCCTCTTTTGTATACCTGAAAGCCCAACCCTTTCTGATTATTTCAAACTTTGCACATTAGACATTTCTTTGAAATTACTAGTAATGGAAATACATATTATTTCAAACTTGCTTGTGCTTACAGCTCAAAGAGATTGTTTCTATTTCATAATCACAAGTTTGTGAGTTACTAAAACGTGATTATAGGCTGGTCAGCCCCTCTTTCTTACAGTTTGGAAAATAACTGGACTGATTTTTTCACTAAGTGGTGTTTTAACATATAAGGATTGAGCAGTGGCAAAACTGCTCAAAAATTATAATGAAATGGCTGGTGGCACAGCATTTGGAACAAATGAAAAATCTTCTATGGTGTCAAAAAAGTTTGTGATGTTTATCATACTTGAACACAAAAGACTGAAGATTTCTGAAAAAAATCCCCAGAGAATATATATTACATAGTTACCATTAAAGTAAATACATAATGTCAAACTGTTATGTGTTGTATTTCTTTTTTTTTTTTTTAACAGAACCTAATTTGAATAAAAAAAACGCCAGGCTGATTTCCCACAACTCTTTTGAAGTGACATGTAACATTGATGAATGGAATGGAGAACCAGGACACATTATTGCAGAAATCTATTTGGACAATAAAATGCATAAAAACATAACTAACACAAGTTGTGTCTTTAACTTTGACAACCTCTACTATTCATCTAGCTATGAATATGAGGTATTTAAGTTTCATTCATGCTCTTTCAATTAATACATTTTATAATAATATAATAAATTATATAATATATAATTATAGTATTTCTTAAAGCTGCTATATTGTTTTGGTAATTAATGTCACATTGTATTCCTTTTTTTAGATCTATGCCATAAATGGAAATCAAAACAAAAGCAATATCCTTACTGGCAAAGTAACAACTAATTGTGAGATTTGTTTTTTTATCTCATTTGCATTAACCAGGATGTTCTGAAATCTCTGAGAAATATCTTATGAATTTAACTATTTTGTCTCATTTTTTACTTATCACCCAGTTTAAGTAAAGTCATCAACTACCCCAAAACAATATATTGTGTATTTCAGACAATGACAGAGCTGTTCTTGGATTCCTGGGGTTTCTCATTGTTATCACATCTATTGCACTTCTGTTTGTCCTGTACAAAATCTACCTTCTGAAGAAGAAACAGTCTGGGTCTGTGTCACAGCTCACAGCTTAATTCAGATCAAATGTCTAACTTTTGTATATATTTTGAAATATTTAATACTTTGTGAATAATTAGCTTTCTTATGCCACACATATGTTTCTTGTTTCATGTTTAACTGCAGGGATGAACGTGAATTAGATGACCTTTTACCTACAAGTAAGTTGTTTTAATTTTCCTCTGATTTTTGTTATTTGGTTGGTTCTTTGGCTGATGAGTTTTTCTTCTTTTCTAGATACCCTGCTCCCAGTGGAGCCTATTGCTGCTGAGGCTCTGGTCGAGACCTATAAGAAGAAAATAGCTGACGAGGGCCGTCTTTTCATGGAAGAATTTCAAGTGACTACCAGCTTTTATTTAATTTGACAATCATGTTGCTGGTCACTTTATTATAGTACACAAAAAGTAAGCAGACGAATACACTTTATTTTCTTTTCCTTTTTCTTCTTTTTACAGAGCATCCCACGGATTTTCTCCAATTACACTGTCAAAGAGGCCAAAAAAGCAGAAAACCAGTCAAAGAACAGATATGTTGACATTCTTCCCTGTGAGTTAAACATTAATCAAGTACATTATGAATGTCTGTTTTTTAAATTACATTTTTGTTCTGTTTTTCATAATCGCACATAGTTAAAATGCACTCATAAATATGCTTTAGATGACTATAATCGTGTCACACTGTCTAATGGAGGAAGAAATGACTACATTAACGCCAGCTTTATTGAGGTACTTTATTCTGTAGTGGTTTTAAAACTTTGCTTAAATAATTTTCAAACAAGACTGGATTACATATGTTCATGTTTTCTTTATATACAAAGCTATATAGTTGTTGCGTGTCTTTATGCAGGGTTACAAGGAATCCAACAAATACATTGCAGCTCAAGGTAATTACATTTTTAGTTATTGTGATCTACAAGGCAGATGAATAATAATCTTTAATGTGAACATTAATTTTGGCTGTATTCTATATAATGATCAGGTCCGAAGGAAGAGACAGTGGGAGATTTCTGGAGAATGATCTGGGAGCAGCAGTCATCCATCATTGTCATGGTTACCCGTTGTGAGGAAGGAAACAAGGTATGCAGAAGGAATTGCTTGTTTCCAGTGTCTCGATTTGATTTGTTTCCAGTGTTTCTGTTCAAGTTTATGAAGGTGGTTGTGATGTTCATTTCCTTTTAGAATGTATTGTGGTACAGAGCAGCCAATTCTGATATTAAACATTAATTGCAAGAACACTGTGTATGAATCATATGTTTTCATATTCTCAGATTTTGCAGGTATATGAATAAGCTTGTCAAGGTTGAGCTCAAAAATGACCAAACTATTTAGGTTAAAATTTAGCTAAAAATAAAAGCAGCCAGCGCAAGGAATAAACTATAGAGCAATTAGTTTCCAGAATTAATAAAACTTAATAAAGATGACTGATGTTGTTTTGCTTTTCAGAATAAATGTGCTCAGTACTGGCCATCAGTGGAGAGGGAAACAGAAATTTTTGATGATTTTGTTGTGAAGATCAAGGGAGAACAGAGGTGCCCAGATTACATTATTCGCCAACTGAGCTTGATGAATGTAAGTTGATTTTTTCACATTTCGTTTCACTTATTAACATCTACAATAAAATGCATACAGACAGTAAACCAATTCCTTGTTTCCCAGTAAAAGTTTAGATCCTTTTAACTGTTCAGAATATAGCATTTCACTTTCTTGAAGAAAGAAACATTGACTTTTGTTTAGAAATCTAGAAATTTTGCTTATGTCTCAGGGACTCAGTAGTTGGTCTAATTTAATTCCAAGTTGTTCTTTATCTGTAGCGGAAGGAGAAGTCAGTGGAGCGAGATGTCAAACACATCCAGTTTACGAGCTGGCCTGACCATGGTGTACCTGGTGAACCTGGCCTTCTTCTCAAGCTGCGGCGTAGAGTCAACTCTTTCAAAAACTTCTTCAGTGGACCAATAGTCATCCACTGCAGGTAGGAGAAGTTGATAATGAACTGCAGTCACACATTATTACCAAGAGAAAATACATTTTAAAAGATGCACAGAATGCTTTCCTGACATTTGACTTAAATTCTGAATTTATTTTAGATTACACAAATTTAACTGGATGAACTTAAGACTGTGGTAGAATAGAGTCAATAAAAATCTTTAAATCATCTTTAAATGTATGTACATAAATACACATCCTCAGGATGATGTATCACAATGCGTCAGTGTTTTTTCCCTGATTGTAGTCAATAACTTTGTCTCAGCAGTTTGACCTAATTGTATCTTAATATTCTATAGTGCTGGTGTTGGACGCACAGGCACCTACATTTCTATCGATGCCATGATCGAGAGCTTGGAGGCAGAGGGCCGTGTAGACATCTATGGATACGTAGCCAAACTTCGCCGCCAAAGATGTCTCATGGTTCAAGTAGAAGTAGGACAGCTGCATTTCTTTAAATCTTCAGTGAATCAGAAGACTATTAAAGGCAAATGTCTCCTTTTTGTAAATCTGTTGATGTTGTTTTGTTTTTTTTTTGTGTGTGTTCATCTTCCAGGCCCAGTATGTTCTGATACACACTGGACTAATCGAGTATAACCAGTTTGGTGAGACAGAGATTTCACTGTCTGACTTCCACTCAGCGGTCAACACTCTTAGACAGAAGGAAGGCAATGAGCCCAGTTTGCTGGAGATAGAATTTCAGGTGGGTGCTTCCTGGTTCACTGGATCTCTTTTATCCCAACTATACTGTGTTAATGCCTAAACAATTACTGGCCTTTGCTAGTATATACATCACAATTTTCAAGTTATTGCAGAGTAAAATTAATACACATTTTTCCCCCGAAGTTTTAACTTTTCAATACATAAAATCAAAATAAACTTTAGTTATTCAGTGGCATTTTGAATTTCAGAAGCAGGAATTAAATGCTAATGTTAATGAGTCATGTGCTAGATTATATGTTGTCAGTGTTTTTGTATTTTTTTTACATATTGACCAACCATGGTGTCATAGCCTCTATATTTAGGGAAACATTACACAAATACAACAAAAAACACTTAAATAATGGCTTTCTTCTAAATAATAAAAATGACATAGACTGACTTTTTCCAGTAAGTAATATAATTGACTTTGTAAAAATGTTCAATTTAATAATAATAATAAATATCATAAACTTATAATAATATAATATTGTAATAATATATATTAAAAGTAACCTACTATGCTGCTGGCGATGGAAGCATGTCATGACCTGTTGCTAGCTTGACATTTCTGCTTGCTTTTGAGAGTGAACTTTGGTCACTACCTAGCTAGCTACTCATCTAAGTGGAATACATGATTCACTCCCAAAATCAGTTGCAAAGATGCATATGCTTCGTGTATGTGCTTCAGAGGAAACATGTTATGGCTTGAGGACCTATCTACTGAATCTTACAAAGGCTCCACATTAATATCACAGTGAATGGAGACTAGCTAGACCAGCAGTTAAACAGCTTTATTAAACAAAGAAAACAAACACTGGGAATGAACAAGATTAACATTGTGATGGTGTATTGTACTTGTGTTGTAGTCACGTGTCCTAGCCATGTGCTTCTGTGTTGCGTCATGTCCTCATGTGTTAGCCACGCCCCTGTCAGCTGTTAGTAATCATGTTCGTCTTTAAAAGCCCCTTGTGTTTCTTGAGTGTCGTTGTTCAACTGTTATACGTGCTGTGTTTATCCTGCCGTGTCTTTCTGTTTGTTCGTGTTTGAAATAAACCTTCGTTAACATCAGTCCGCCTGCATTTGCTGCCTACACCACCCGCAAACGGTTACAAACATGGGCTCCAAATTAGAGAACTTACAAGACTTCGACATAGCATGGGCACAAAACAGGTGGTTATAACAAAGACCAGACAAACATTAAACCAAACACAAGAGCTTAAATACTAGACTGGATACAAAACACCTGAGGATGGGCAAAGATATGAACTACACACAACTGTGACTATTCAGGGGCTAAGGGAGGGCACATGGTATACAGACAATGGCACATGGCTACACAAACAAAGATAGGCAATCCATAATAATAAGGAACCGTGGCCCGTTTGCTAGCTAGCTCCCACCACCAGCCAACAATGACAAGCCCCTTAAACCTGCTCTTTCTCTTTCATACACACACAAAATCTGCTCATGCCAAGCAGTGTGAAGTAGATATGTTGCTTGCCACACAGAGGACCCAAAATATCCTTTTTTTTTTTACCAATTTCATTACAATTTCAAGATTTTTAATGCATGATCAGAATGAATAGTTATGTAACGCTTCTTTTTAATGATCGTATTTGTCTGGGGAGGGGAACAATAGAGTTCTCATAGAGGGCATATTCCTCTTACAAAATAACATTTAGTTGTTTTTATTATGCAGAAACTTCCAAAGTTTAAAAACTGGAGGACAACCAATACAGCGGCCACCGAGGAGAATAAGAAGAAAAACCGTTGCTCCTCTGTTGTGCCATGTGAGTGTCAAACACTGTTTTTGCTTACTTTGTAAAGATGTTGGAGTCTGTCAGAAGTTTCAGATATTTATATTTCTGTCATTGATTTATGAATGGTATGTTTATTTAACATTTTTCAATTTTGAACCAATTATTTTTATGTACACCCATTTAAAGAAAAGTTGGGAGATTTTGTAAATTGCAGTAAAAACTAGACTCTTTGATTTGTTCATTCATTCTTTTGAACTTCACAAGCAAAAGTACAAAGCATATTTCCAGTATTTAACTTAAACGTTGTTTTTGATGCCTACATCACGTAAAAACTTGAAACTTGAGTAATGTTTGCCACTTTTAATTACATTTAAAAGTTTGGGAACTGAACATACAAATTGTTACAGTTTTGCAAGTGGTTTTTGCCCATTTTTGCATGATAAAAGATTTCAACTGTTCAACTGTTCATAGTTGATGTTGTCTGATTTTCCATTTCATGGTGCTCCATACATTAAAGGAGACAGACCTTGACTGCAGGCAGAGTACATAAACACACACAGTCTGTGTCTATGAAGTCATGCTCTTTTAGCATGTGCAGAATGAGGCATGATATAACTAAAATTACCTTGGACTTTCTGAGAAAATAAGTCATCTTGATGGCAGCATATGTTTCTATAAACAACATCAGTTTTACCATGAAAACTCTAATCTAATCACAGCCCATGACCAGATTCTTTCAAAGTAATGAGCCAAGACCCATCTTTGCTAAATGCACCTTTTATGTTTAGTCATAATGCTTTAACTTATTAATTTACTGCTTATGTTGAAATATTTCAAAACAGTGTCACAATTCTATAAACTTCTCACTCTTGTTTTGCCTCTGTCCCAACATTTTTTGAGTCTACTGCAGGTTTATATTTACAATCAAGTTGGTTAGCCAAACCATTACATTTCAAGAGTCAATTTTTTTTATTTTATACCAGATGACTTCAACAGAGTCTTGATTAAACTGGAAGAAGATGTCAGTCATGGAAGTGATGCTGAGGATGATGAGGATTATTCTTCAGACGAAGATGATGAAACACCCACCAAATACATCAATGCCTCCTATTTGGATGTAAATGGTTCAATATCTCTATTACTAGAGAGCTATTGTTATATACAACAAAATCAACAAGAAACTTAAAACATTTCCAGGCTTTCTTAATTGTTTATTAATCCACTTCTCAGTACACTGAGAAATCTTTTGTCATCCTTTTTTTAATGCTGTAATGTATGTTTGATTATGCTACTTGTGATCCCTTCCTTAGGGTTACTGGTGTCCAAAAGGTCTCATTGCTGCACAGGGACCACTCTCGGACACAGTTGCAGATTTCCTTCAAATGGTTTACCAGCACCGGGTTAAGACTGTGGTCATGCTCTCAGATTGCACAGAGAATGGACAGGTAAATCCTCTCTGAAGCGAATATGCTTTTTTTGGGGTGACATTCTTTTTTTGTGCTCATGACATTTTGATATTTCAGGAGTTCTGCTCTCAGTACTGGAATGATGAGAAGAAAACATTTGGTGAGATGGTGGTAGAGGTCAAAGAGAGTGAAACTTTCCCTACATACATCAGACGAAGCCTAGAAATACAGCACACAAAGGTATTACATCTTAATATGTTTTTTCTCCAGTTATTTATATGTTCATGGTATTAAAATTATATTGTCAATTAAAATCATCTGTTTGTATCTGTTTACAAAAAAACATTTGTCAAATAATTCAAAGTTACTACTAAGTTACAGCTGGTTATGGGACTGGTCTACCTGTTATTAGTAATCACACTTATGCACTCATTCCTTCCATGCAGAGGAAAGAGAGCCACACGGCAGAGCAGTACCACTTTCTGAAATGGGCAGGGAATGAGTTCCCAACAGACCCTTGTGACTTGATTGACATGATGAGGAGCATTAGGCAGCGTGGTGGCTATAAAAACAGCAGAGAAAACAGAAGCATGCCCATCCTAGTGCACTGCAAGTGAGTATAACTGCCACTGAAGCTGTAGAATGCAAAATATACTGTCACAGGCCTGGCATTAGAAAATAAAGGTCATAAAAAGGAGATAAGGAATATGTTACACAAGAAATGTCCAGGTGAATGTTCAGGAATGTTCAGACTGACCAGATGAGCCACCTTTACATCAAATCTTAAGGGTCTCCCCAATTAGAAAATAAATCTGCTAATTTATCTTCCCACAACATCCATATATGCCTAAAATCCAGCCTACAAAATGATGCATGCTCTCTGTTAATCAACGTGTTCTTTCATACCAAGCATACTTCTTAATCATTCCAAAATCATTGAATCAGTTTGATTCATTCAAGTAGTGATCATACAAAAAAAGTGTGAGGTTAGATGTTTGCTCCCCTAATGTGTTACTGTCTCTTACATCAGTGATGGGTCCTCACGTTCTGGAATCTTCTGTGCCCTGTGGAACATTCTGGATAGTGCAGACACAGAAAAGCTGGTGGATGTCTTTCAGGTGGCCAAAAACCTGCGCAAGGACAGGGCAGGGATGCTCACCAGTTTTGTAAGTTGACTGATCTAAACACCCACAGAACAATCTTAAATAGACTGTAGACAAAAGTATTGAAAAAAATCTTTAGAATAGATTTCATGTGTTTAAGCCACACCCATTGCCACATGTGTATAAAATCTAGCACCATGCAGTCAGTTATACAAACATTTGTGAAAGATTGGGTCATTCTGAAGATCTCAGTGAATTCAAGCATTACACTGTCATAGGATGCAGTTTAGGATCAGTTTGTGACTTTTTTCCCTGCTAGATATTCCACCGTCAACTGTAAGTGGAAAAAAGAAGTGTTTAGGAATAGAAACCACTTCAAGTAACAGCAGTTGTTCAATGCTGAAGTACATTGTGTGCAAGTCAACAAAGCTATGGAAAAGCTTTCTTTAAAAAGATTCAACTCTATATTGATATCTATTTAGAATATGATGTCTTAAAAATTTACAGGAGAAGGACAAAACAGTTTTTTTTTTATTTTAGTTCAGTATGGTAGTAATTTAATTACAAGCAACTTTTGACCTTTTCTATTGTTCCATTAATCATTCCATCTTATCAACATGCAAAGGACAAATGGTTTTATCCCAACAGCAATAAACTGTAGGTCACCAGTACAGGATGTATAGTACACTATCCTTCATTTGAACAGGAGCAGTACCAGTTCATCTATGCAGCTCTGGAGAGGGCCTTTCCTGTGCAGAATGGCGAGGTGAAGAAGACTGCACCCTCTTCTGATACCGTGCAGATCATTGATGAAGAGACAGCACTGATCAGCACTACTGGTGAAGACCAAGAGAGTACAGCAAGCAACCAGCTTGCTAAGCCAAAAGAAGATGCCGGTGCTAGTGAGTCTAAAGAGGAGGCAGAGAAAACTCCCAGTGAAAGTGCCACCAATGGTCCTACTGTTACTGTAGAGGTTTAAACTGTGTATATCACCATCATATATCTTTTTTATGTTTGAAAATCTCACCTGCTGTTTACATTTTGTGAACAGAATTTTAAAACTTTTATGTTACTTTTTTGACAAGTTTTTTCTGTCCTTAAAATGAAGTCATTATGGTCTGCACTGCATTTCACTTCTATGTAAAGCCATTTAAAATGTTTATACTTTCATTTTACATTTAGATTTGAGCACAATTACTTTTAGTTCCTTGAACTCAAAAACATTTGATGGTTTTCTTATCCAGATGTTTACATACAATCACAATATAATCAAAGAAAAACCTGCATACCACATTTGTTTCTAGTACAGATGAATCGGCCTTAAATCTGGAGCTCATTCCATGCATTGCAGTGATGACTGCAACCCTTTTTGTTTTGAGGTAATTGGGTAGCCATTGTAATTCTCATTCTAAAAAATATTATATGAATAGAGATGGAACATTAATGTGCACTTCCAGTGGATCTCATATTCCAAGCTAAAATTTAAGAAAAACGACTCTCAGTCTGAGTTGTACGTAAAGTTTAGTTCCAGAATTAGGTTTATTGCCTTCTGTCTTTCAAACAGCGTGTGTGAATGTATTGTAAATTTAAAGTTTGCTTTTATTTAGTGTATTATTTCTATTGATGTGTAGAGGATGTTTTAAGTTATGACGTGCAAAAGATGAAATATTTGTGCAGAATGTAGTAGAGATTACAAGGCAAAGGTAACTTTGCACTACATTGTTGTCTTCAAAATATCAAACTATTTTGTGTGAGTGAGTTTCTCATTGCAGGATAAATGTCTCAGTATTATTATGGCTGTTAAGCTGAAGCTACAGTTAACTGAAAAATGAATAAAGCTTTCAGGTGCATTGCTTTGTAATAGACTTTGAAAGTGAGTGTGTTAAAAAATTAAAAGATGGATTCCAAACTAGATCAGAGTGGTTATGTAAATGTTGTCAGATGGGGTAGTTCTTTAAATGGGTTTGTAGAGCATCTTCACGTGTTATGTGTATAGCAGATGTGTCAAAGTGGGTCAGTTCCTGTCACCTATCATAAATGTTCGTTCCAGGTGCAGAACCTTATATATATATATATATGTATATGTAATTTATATTATATACCACAGTATCTATTCTGTTGGATCGGACCAGATGGCTAACTTTCATTCCCCATATGCAACAGAGAGGCTTGGCAGGCTATGACTCTGTTGCCATGTAAATAATAAACATTTGTAGATTTGGTAGCAGCCCTGAACTGGCCTCTCTAAGTGGTGACACAGTGAGGCAGTGGAAGTGTAATAGTTAGGGAGTGACCCCTGAACGTTACAAGGACTGCTGAGGTACCTGTGAGTAAGGTACTGTTCTCAAGCACTGCTCCCTGGGGACTGCCCACATCAGCTGTATCTACAGAGATGGGTAACGCTCATACTGTGCTGTGTACACAACAACAAATAATCTTTCTAAAAATAAGAGAGAACATGGTCAATAATCTTTCCCCTAAATGATTGTGAATATTTTTAGAGGTGTGTCAGTTGCACACTTAACTAGTGTTGGATTATGTAGTATGTATTATATGTGTTATAGTATGTTATAGGTGTTAAAATCTCCAACACAAACTGCTGGATTTATGACTGTGATGCTGATGAACACTATTGTCCCCCAGTATTGTGGAAAACAGAAGGGGATGAGGTGCACAGCTACACACAGCTGTCTAAAAGCAGTTTGGTAAAAGATTATCACCATTTTTCAAAAAAGTAGTTCTAATGTTTACTTCAGAGTCCCAGGCTGGTATGATCTACACTGGCATACTAACACTTTATCATTTCCTGTTAGCATGAAACAGTGTAGTTTGTTAATTCTTTCTGTACTCATTTGACAAAAGCATAGTATTAAGATTAGTACATAACATATGCTTTATAGTTTTAGGGTACAGTGTGAAACTGGGACATATTGCAGGTACTACATTATATCATCACTGCCTACAATATTACATTCAGGTCCTAACAGATTCAAGATTATTTAAGTCATATACACAGTTTTACAAGTCCAGCATGTACTGAAATGTACCCTGATAGTTCCTAAGACTGTGCAACTAAAAAAAAAGAATGCGTATGACTTTTTTTAAACGTTGTGCTACTGCAGTCCTAATGTACTATAGAGTGTTTCTATTGGTCGGCAGGGGGCGCTGTATAGCCTCTGATTCCACCAATGCGGTGCCATTTGGTGTCCTGCTAATGTAACAGTTACAAATATGCATAAAGGGAACAAATTATGACTTATGCTCATGTACTGTGCCCATCCTATTAACCTACGTGCATGTTTCCCCACAAATAACTGAAAATATCCATTTAAAAAACAGAAAATAGCATTTTTGCCTGTTCCAACCTACTATATCACTATATAATTATTAAAAAAAAAGAAAAGAAAGTAGAGCAGTGGTGGCCTAGTGTTTAGGACTCTGCCTTTGAGACCTGAAGGTTGCAGGTGTGTGATGGTTTACATGCAGAGGTTGCATTTTGTTGTGGTGCTTGAGTGTGTTCACAATGACAAATAGTCAATTTTACTTTATATATGCGCTTTAGATTAGAGTCTTGTCACTGCACAAAGTTAAATGCAATACTGTTTGTAGCATTTCTGTGGTGCAATCGTAAATTGAAAGTGACTATTTGTCAATGTAAACACACTTAAGCACCACAATGAAATGTAACCCTTTGCATTTAACCCATCACACATGCACATGTGGTGCACGGGCAGCTATCAACAGTGCACGGGAGCAGTGTAGTGGGACGGTACCTTTGGGTCTCAAAGGCAGTGTACTAACCACAAGGCCACCACTGCCCAAATAATAGGTGTAATTAAAAGAGAAAAGAGCAGTTTAACATCAGGAGACGAAGACAATTCACAATACTGTTATACAATGCTCATCTATACAGTGTAATATAACAGCTGAGTAACTGCACTTGAACATGTATTTTTAATACAATGCCGCTGTTGCTGCCGCCGGTGGCACAGCGCTTTCAGTGGGTGCGCACCTCCATGGGCAGTGGTGGCCTAGTGGTTAGGACACTGCCTTTGAGACCTGAAGGTCTCAGGTTCGAGTCCCGGCCCGGG
>JBBPDA010000039.1:13521853-13537554 GCA_037974385.1 Arnoldichthys spilopterus
TGATGAAATGCCTGAAGAAAAATAAAAAATATTATACATATATATATATATATATATATAAATTGTAGATATAGGAAAATAGAAAAGACAAAAAAAAAAAAAATATATATATATATATATATATATATATATCTTTTCTTTTCTTAATCAAAAGCACCATAGTTCTTGTACACAATGGCTTTCTGAGTCAGCTGCAGTGAATGGTACATGGTACTAGACTAATTCATGATTGTATGTATGGTGAATGGGTGTGCCTGGCAGACTGACTGTCCTAAATAACTGTGACGCTCTATTGCACGCCTCATTGTTGCACGATAACACCGCACTGGGACAACTCGTCGCCTCCACCCCCGAAAACACCAATCAGAATCCACCTACCCAGAATATAATTCCCCATGTAGGGTCCATTTATGAGGCATTATGGGAGCACTTTAAAATCTCATTAGACGGTACAGCTGCACTTCGATACTGCATGCTGATTTTAGCATTTTTATTAATTCTGCCGGGTACAGCTCAGCCCCCCTCTACCATGAGACGAGCCTCATTTTGGTAGTTTTAATGGAGCTAATTCTAAAGCATAGATACTTGGAGATTGCATAATATGCTCTACAAAAGAATACGATAGCACAGATACAGGGGGTGTTTTGAAATACAAGAAGTTTCATTTGAACAAGCACATTAAAATAAGCTATTCTCTGAATGTAAAATGTTTGGATTTTTTTTGCCCTGAGCCAAAGCTGTTTTTTGGCAGTGTATAAAAAATGACCAAAATCACCAAACAATCTAAATTAAATAACTATTAAACTAATATCATCAGAGTTGCAGGTGGTGTGCACTGAAGGATACATGTAAAAACATTCACTTCCATGATATACATAATCTGACAAAACCTCTGAAACCTCTGACAAAATCTCCAAAAGCATAACTTCACATAAGAAAAAAACAAAAAAATATTTAAGTATTTTATTGGTTAATCTATGTTTTTTTTGGACTATTTCTATTAATCAGTTTGTAATAAAAGTTTAATACAGTATAAACAGCAAGATGCATTTTCAATCAAAGTAAAAAAACTAAAAACCAACAAAAACAGACAAGTTTTGGTCCCAACGGTGACAATATATTGACTGTTTGAGTAATACTTTATTTCCACTGTAGAGTCCACTGTAGATGATTTGCAGATGCTAACCTGTGCTTTTAACCTCATTTTACTACATATCAACAATTCACCTTTATTTACTTAATGCTTACCCTAACACTCATACCAATCCAAACCTTATCCTGAACCCAAAAACTCCTAATTCTAGCCTTAGACCTTAATTTAACAATACTGCTAATCTTAATACTAACCCTAACAATGTTGAATGAATAAGTTTGCACAAGATAGTCTGTGACTGATCTGCAGATAGTCTATAGAGGACTATTCAAATAAAGTGGGGAAAATTAGTTGACCATATTAGATTTGCTGTTTTTGGTAGAAATATTAAATGCAGTTAAGTGCCTATAGATTATGATTCACTCACTTTTTACCAGAAGCCAGCAATAAAAGGGACAGAAAACCAGTGGGTGTTATTGTTGTTTACAGTAAAGAAATCTCAGTTTATGTTGCTTCTCTTGTCTACTTCATGCTGTAGCTAAAGCGTGGGGTATATTCTTACAGTATATTCTCTATCTACAGTGCTTAGTGCAAATCTACTGAGTATAATTACAAGTAATCTGTCAGGAAAGTCTGGTGAGCCGTCCATTGGAGGAGGAGGTGAGCACACAGGGACACTTTGTTCACACCTGATATTTTTGGAACTCTCTTGTTCCAGGTAGTGAAGGGAAAAAAGGTGAAGAAGAAGAAAAAACTGTCAGTGTTTATGTGGAAACCTCGTTGTGGAAATTCGCCCGCCATCCAAAGCCAGCATGAGTGAAGAATGTGGTGGCGGGTATTTTTAAACCCCAGAGAAACCTCAAGGCCTGTACTTAGAGGGGGTCATGCGAGGCAAGATGGAGGTGTGCCATCTGAAAACTCCCTCCCACACAGATGGGCCTTCTGGAGTCCCACTTAGAGGTCTAACACAACACCACCGTATGTGTATCAGTGCTTAAAGTATCTCTATATCTGCATTAGAACCATAAGTGGGCATGGTTTACTGTAAGGTAAACATTTATTTTTGTCTGCTGCATACCTTTCAAAATCATTACAGGGACCTTTCCAAAAAAACGTGAAAAAAAAAACCCTAAAGGCTTCGTTGCAAGAGATACTTGTGGATATTGTAACATTTCAGGACTTCAATATTGGGCTCAGTAAGATCCTGAGAAGGATGTGGTTCCCTTTACATAGAATGTGTTCTGCGTGGGCAGTATGAGGCAGTGGCCTTGCAGGGAAGTGACAGTGCTGCCTATTTTTATCTATATTCATATCTGCTTTGAATGTATTATCAAGTTTAAAACAAACAATGTATTCATGTTTGGTTGCATCACTATGGACGAGATGCTTCCATAATCCCCACCCCCACCCCCACTCTCTGACCCCTTTATATCACACTCATCTTTCGGTGGCCTTCAGCAACAGCCTTATCTGCTAGAAGCGACAATACACAAGCATGGTTAATCTTGTCCAGTGGCCAATGAATATGAACACGT
The DNA here is from genome assembly GCA_037974385.1 of Arnoldichthys spilopterus. Lineage (NCBI taxonomy): Eukaryota > Metazoa > Chordata > Actinopteri > Characiformes > Lepidarchidae > Arnoldichthys > Arnoldichthys spilopterus. The sequence goes on from JBBPDA010000039.1 coordinate 13,524,482, forward strand.
TAGTGGCACTTTTTAATACTGAAAATCTGGTCAACATTTAGTCTATAAAATCACATTTTTATGAAATTAAAACACATGGCAAGATAACAATTTAAATTAAATTTGTCATTAGTCATTAAATTAGCCTAGCAATTTATACTAGCATTAATCATGGTATAGCTATATAATGGTGTGAATAGAAGGTATGCACTGATGTCACTTTTACCTGGAAAGAAGACCCCCTTAGTTGGACTGAGCAAGCAGCAGCCTTTAACAAGGAAAAGTGTGAAATTGCAGTGATCCATTTGCTTCTCTTTTAGCTTTAGGCACTCTATAAAAATATCACTTCCATTTTCTCTAGAATCTATTTGTACAGTCAATTGCACAACAGTTCTTTCCCATTTTAGATGTGTGTCTTTTTGTGTGTGTTTTCATGGTCTTCAAGCTGAACACTAATGCTGCCACTCAGTAAAAGATTGTCTTCCTGCTGCTCAGTGAGTGTAACTGCAGTGATACCCTCTACAGCTGAAAGGACTAAGTGCAAACATTATCAATTTAGGCTTAAGAAGTGCTATATTCAATGATCATATCTACAAATACCTGGCACATTCTAGCTGAAGACAAATACATTGATACATTAAATACATTGATATTAAAACACTACCAACTATTGCTTAATGCTTCATTTGCTAACTAGGCTAATTTAATGATTTAGCTTTAAGGCTAATGCTTTAATACACAGTGGTGCTTGAAAGTTTGTTAACTCTTTAGAATATTCCATATATGTACATAAATATGACCTAAAATATGATCCCACTTTCAGACAAACCCTAAAAGTAGATAAAGAGAACCCAATAAAACAAACAAGACAAAAAAATATTATACCTAAGTGTTTATTAGAGGAAAATTATCCATTATTGTATTGTGTGTGGCAAAATGATGTGAACCCTTAGAATTAGCAGAAAACATGAAGATGTAATTAGAATCTGTTAAATCAATCAGATGACCAGGTAAGCGTGAACACCCCCATTTTGTTAATTTATTTTTTTATATATGTTTGTGGAAATGTATCATGGCACTAACAAAGGAGATTTCTGATGCCCAGTTGAGGTTGTGGCTGTTTAAAAATGTTCAGATCTGATCTAAGAAAAAAGAGACTGGGTCGCAGTAACATCCCCAGAATTTGGAAAATGCTATGTTGGGGACATGTGAATATCCTTTTTTTTCTGAAGACGTTCCCCAGTGGTTGGATTTTTAATGGCCCTGGAGGCTGACACGTGTGCAAAGGCGACGAGTGCCTCTGTGTGAAGAGATGTTCCGTGATAGGTGCTGTGGTGAGAGGCGCGTGCAGGATATTGGAGCAGACATTTCCCTGTTCTTGCTGCAGTGCATAAAATCACGCGCACTCATTCGCAAGCATGAAGGAGGCCGATGAAGAGATATGCTGGTAGGGAGCGACCATGTCGATGGAAAAAATGCAAGAGCTTTCACACTATGCTTTCAGTAAGTGTTTTACAAATGTTCTTGTGGACCAAACCAAAAGATCTAAGACCTAAGAAATTACTTAATCTACCCAGAGAGAATGAACAACAATAAACATTTCCAGTCAGTCCATAAGAATATACCTGGAACAGCTTCACAAGTTGGTGAATCATAGAATATGATATTTAATATCATGCTGACATATATTTGATGATGATGTAGATTGGAAAAAACTTGCAAATGAAAGCTGGCCTTCATACCACATTTGGTCCTATGGATTTATGGTCATAGGTCATTACCACATAGCTCTTTGGTGTCCATAGGAATCAACCTAATTTACATGCAAAAATGCATCCATATGTGTGCTTGATGTCTGCGCTTTTTAACTGCCATACAATTTACATACCTTAATGAGCAGTGACCTGTAAAGTTAGCATGTGAACCGCACTGGGGCACATGATGTTCTTTAACATGTGTCATTTCAAACATGCTTACTGCAAATGAGGCAAAATGCCTCAGTCCATATAGCCATTTATGCACAGTTCGCTACTTTCACGTAGCCGATTAAAATCCATTATGTTTCTGATGATCCATATACTACGTGAGATCAAAATTAGATGTGCCATAGATTTATTCTTGTTGTATAAATATTTTCACTTGGAAGGTGTGAGCGAGAAACGACTAATGGTTTAGATTTACGCACTCCGTTGATGGAATCCGGCGAGGGTTTAGCTCCATTTACCTGCATGTGTATGGGGTATTTTGAATAAAAAGGCAGTAATGTGTGTGTTGGGAAATATCCAAGACATTATGTGAAATAACTCAAGTGCTCTGTGCCTGCAATTCAGCCAAATGAAGTGCCTTTTGAACATAATGAAAAAGGCAGTTACATTAACTCAGTCAAACATTATAAAGGCCTGGAAAAGCAGTCGATTCAGAGGATCTGTACTTCAGGTGAGGATTTCTTATAAAAAAAGAAATATCTGTTCACTATCTGCAATTAACTGTGACAGTCTTACTATAGTGGCATGTGTTAGTAATACAGAAGCACACACTTTAGTGGAATCAGACTGGTACAATGTTCTTATTAAGCAAAAATATTAGGAGTGTAATATATTTTAGTTTCAATATGATTTTCAGCTATAATGATATATTATACAGACAGGTTTAGCTCACTTAAATACAAGTACCACACAGCAGCACTCGATCAAAATAATTCCTTCTTAAAAGGGTTTTTAAAGGGTGCATATATGACTCAGCTCAGTTCCCCTTTTCCCTTTTCCAGTTTTCTGATACACTTGCTGCAAGACAAGCTCTTTAATTTCAACTATACAATCATTTTTCCATCATAGAAAAGAATCTTTTAACACTTAAATGTCAATAAAAGTAAAAAGGATATTATTATTATTATAAAATAGAAACTATATGCATCACATTGTTCACAATATGGCCACTGCAATTGTTGTATTTTAAGCACAAATGAGTCACAAAGAGACTGACCTTTTTCTAGAAGTCAATTTACATACAAATTTATATGTTTTTGCTCAGAAAGTGCTTTGTTTCTACCCTACTTCATGTACAAATGTCTTATTCTGTATCAACCTTGTGGGATACAATAACGGCACCTGTCATATGGATTGTTGAAGTATAAGTATGCAATATCATCGATAAAATATGCTGAAAGAAACAGAAGAAAAAAATAACCTGGGCAAAAAATAAATTGAGGATAAAACTGAATAGCACATCAGATTGGTCTTGAGATCTCATGTCATCAAGAACTTTCAGATCATCTGTAAGAGAATTCCACAGTTTGGGGTCATAACAACTGAAGGCTGCCTCACCACTGTTTAAATAGAATGTGTTATTAACCAGATTATTTCTGTTAGTTGATATGATGCTCTTGCAAAAGTAAATCTAACAATCAACAAGTCTGGAACATAGAGCCAGAGACTGTGGATGCATTTTAAACACAGAAGTATCTTATGATCAACTCTAAAAGAATCATTATACTTCTACTTAACCACTGCCTTTACTAAAGAACATGTGAAGAACCATTTTAAGGGTGTAGGAAGATCCCACACATTGTTTTAAAAGATAATTTTTACAATTATTTGACCCTGAAATAGTAAAAGATAGCAATAGGCATAAATAGGCAGCAATAGAGAGCCATTCACAGTAATAAAGCCACCCAAGCATCCACACAGCCGGTCATCAATACCATAAGCGCTGCTGCTAAAAATGGCTAAACACAAATGACTTATGGTCAAAAGGGAAACACAGTTAAGGGCTGGATTAATGGACTCATTTGACAGAATTATTGCTTTTTTTAACAGTGAGGGCAGGAGGTGCTGAATTAGTGATTGGTTGATAACATCAGCTGGTCTCCACTGTGCTACCCAATACTCCCAGCAGTGGCCAGAGTAAACACAGCTGTTTAACGTGCTCTGCAGCAAGACTGAAATAAATCTTTGCTTTGTGTGAGGCCATGAGTCCACCTTTTCCTCAGGAGTGGGCTTTGGTCCCAGCCACAAGTTGCCCTGGCGTTCAGTGAAAACCAACCGAGACCCGCAACCCAAGTGAAAAAAAGCAAAAAATGTAGCTGTAGTTATATTTTACAATGAAAAAGGTGATTTTAACTGTCATTACATTATGATAATTCATTTACATTCAGCTTTAAAAGTTTCATTAGAGGAGATGAAGAAAGACCAGCTGTTTTAGTAGTTTAAATGGACACTGGTTGGTTCACACTTTCACATTATCATGCAAATGTGTGCTGGGTGCTATACAGAGGCAAAACTTGACTGTACAAGGTTGCAAAGTGCTCATCAGATGACCTCAAGTATACGGCCTCAACAGATGTTTGTATCTTAATATTTTATCATTTAAGAAAACTCAGACTACACATTTGTTAACCAAAAAATGGCATTTGACAGTCAGAGAGAGGCAGAAATGGGTCACAATTTTCCTTTTTTTTAAATGAATTTAATTTTAATAGCAGTATGGATAAGCAATGTCTCAATTAAAAGTAAATGGCCCAGATGTGCAAACCCTTTTTGACACCATACTGGGAAATGCTGCTTGAGTCCTTGGGCTAGATCCCTAATGCTGCATTGACCTACCTCTGTCTATGACTCTGGATTAGAGTGCCAAACACAGAAATGTACAGTGATAAAAGTAGTACATATATTATTAAACCTGTATATTACCCCCAGCTAGATGAACTGGTCTGTTGCACTAGCAACACATCCCCCCAGCTCAATTCCATTTTAAGTGGAAAATAGTTGGGGAATTTTTTTTTCATAATGTTCTGAAAGGCTTATAACCATAGATGAGAGCTATTAACTGACTCTAAATTCCTAATGTGTAATATATATAGTTACAAGTGAAAATGCTAATGCTAAATCAAAAAGAGTCTTTAATCTCTGCCAGTTATTTAGAGACTCGTTTTTTTTGTGAATTTAAGGGAACAAATTAGTACAAGGCTCTTTATCCATAAGGACATTAATGACTGTAGCTCATTGAAGTTATAAGCACTAATATGCTTGTTCAGCTGATGTAGTCATTTTGCCTTCATTACTAACTAAATAGCCCTATCTTACATTTTTCTTTTACTTAATTTTTATACTTTGATGTTCACTTTGTGAGTTTATGTACCAAAAACAGTCATGATAATACATTACATACATTATTTTCCAACCTCTCTATCCCTTTTAATAAAACATGCTGTCTCTCTTTCTGTGCCTTTAAGACTGATATATGTAAATAGTCTTTGCCCTGATTGACTGCCCTGTGCAGTATATAATTAAATTTAAAAAGCAGTTTGGGCTGAAACATGCTTTATATCCCAATTATATGTGGACAGCTAGTGGATAGATAAAAACTGCTATAGGCTTAAGAGGCTGAATAGGCGATAATATGTATATATAATTTTTTGTGACATTAAAAAGACAGTACACTCAATGTACAGTGAGTTTTGTGTTTATATACTATATTAGAGTCAAAATTCAGAAATATCTGGTTTCGATGACATGGGGCCTTTAAAAAAAAAAACAGCACCGGTCTTTTTAAAGCAAAGGTCACAGGCATCATTTAATCAGACAAACAGATGCAAATGTACCTGAGATTTACTGAGCTATAGCAAACAGAGTATATAAATAAGTATATTTTTACAACAGCTAGCATCATAGACTTCGGCCTTGGGAACAAATACAAGATCACTGGCTGCAGTTGGGAACACTCATGAGGCAAGTACTAACAAGTACACACAGCTTTATAAAGAGATGCTGTTTTGGAAATGTATTTTTGCTTCTCTCGGGAGCAAACACAAGACACAGCAAGCCCTGTTAACAAAAATGAATAACCAACAAATAAAAAAAAGAAGAAGTCTAGATGATGCTGAGGTCACATGAGTTTAGCTTTTCACATCTTCACACTTTATGCATTCTTTGTTCTTAATAAATGCAATAAATATTTTAGTAGACATCAGACATTGTGGTCCTTTTGTTTGGATATATGTAATGCCCAAAAAGGAACGAGATATGCAGTCATATGCAAAACTTTAGGCACCCCTGGCCAAATGTCAAATGTTTTTTTGACAAAAAAAAGACAAGAACAAACACATTTAAAGAAATAATTTCTGTTTTTTTGCTAAAATTAACATGCAAAAAATTTTAATCTGACTGAGCTGAGTGCAAAAATATTTTTTCCCTCAAATGTTATACTCTCTCTCACACATGCACATACAAATACACACACACACACACACATTTACGTTTGTTCTCTATGGAAGCTGTGTACTCAGAGGTCATATGGTGTTTTGCAAAAAAAGGTTTTCTTCTTTTTACTGATTTCTGGTCAACGATTTCATATACTTAAACTTTGCCAGTTCACTGAAACCTGGCATGATTGTAGCTCTACATAGCTAATAGGAAAAAAAATGTCTGTCCCTATGTGGGCATGGCCGTTTGTGCAAGCATCTCCTGCAATGGTGTAGACACAAAGCAGGTTGACAACCATTTTGTATGGCAATTTGACCTATAGGAGGCTCATTATGACTCATATGTGTGGTAGCATCACTGAGTGAATAACATCAGTGCAAAAAATGTACCACTTCATCCAATATCTTGTAATGTAAAAGTTCAAACATCACAGAGGGGGTGTTGCAACTGACACATTTCAATATCTTAAAAAAAAAAACCATTTAAGCAACAGTTTTTAAATTCAATATTTTTCATTTGACTCACTCAATAAAATGGCTGCCAATGGCCAATCAAACTTTAGCAGCCAGAACATGCTTGTGCCAATACGTTGTAAAGTAAGGTGAAGAAATTCACAGTAAATTTTGTCCACTTCAAATGACACATTTCAGTAAAGATACGCTGATGCAGATACCAAAATCTTGTGATGAAAATTCACACTCTGCACCACTACGACACAACATTTCATGAAATTAAATCAGTGGAGTGCTGCAACTGACACGTTTCAATTTCTCTAGAACAACTTCACCTAATTTTTTTTTAAAAAATTATTTTTTAACACTCACAATAACTTGTTCATTGAAACCCATAACATCATTAAAACTTAATGATTCTCTCAACCCTAGCGGCAGTCAAATTACACAACGCAATGCTGTATGTAGAGTTCTTATTTAAACAGGGGTGTTCAAACTTTTGCATACAGTTGTACCACTTCTGCAGTATGGATTTAGTATAATTTTGACAGCTTACTAATTAACACCAAAAGTAAGATTTATGTGAAATTCTCACTGATGTTTCTAAATACAATGAGGTACATTTTATAGAATTAATCCTACAAATATCCTGTACATGTGTTCACAGACTCTTTAAATGACATCAACATGTAACAGAAAGGCTCATTTGTAGCCTGAAATCCCTGAACCATGTTCTTTAATTCCTGGACTATGCTGGGCTTCCTCAACTAAGAGCTTATGTCTCACCATAGCTGGTTGCAAATTTCCTTAATTTCCCACGGCAGCACAAAGCATTTCTTTTCTCTACCTTTGGCAGTTCAGATAACACTTTAAAGACATGATGAGGCAGAGTCCAGAGGCCTGCACTGCTCTCTGCTTTCCTGATAACTGTTGACCAGAAGGAACCCCAGAGGAGCACACTGATTACCTCTACGGACCAGCTCACCATAAATATCCACAGTTTGACCATCCTGCTCTTTTAACCAAACCCTGTCAAGAACAAACTTGTGATGAGCTTGTAAACTTGTGAGATAAACCCCATAGAGCTGATGGACATGTCTTGATTTAAAATGTGGTCCTACAGGGTTCGATATCTGATTTTAAGAAAAGGCCTAAATTGGAAAAGTTGTCTTACAGGGCGCTCAGGTTCCATTCATGGGAAGGTTCTTTATGGAACCAAAAATGCTTCTTCTATGGCTTCTTTATAAAGAAACCTTTCTGGCACATTTATTTTATAGGCTGAGGGCTGCACACCCGGCCAGGGTTAGGATGTTAAGTGTGTGAGCTTGCTGGATGTTATTTGTGTATTTGGGTGAATGAATAATTGACAATTAAATACAAAAGGTTAGATCAGAAAATTAGCCTCTGCGTTTGGGAGCTTTTGTCTTTTTTAAACAATAAGTGGTTTGACAATAGAAAATAACACTGTATTCGCTTCAGGGTTCTCTGGAGACCCATTCAGGGTTATTTATGACTACAAGAATTAATCACACTTAGCGAAGGCAGCAGGCTCCTGAAGAAGCCCTCCTTATGAAAAGCAGCCGAGAGGGTGGATGGGGTAGGGTGGGGACAGCGGCGCAATTCAAGACTTATTTAAATCCCCCTCGTAGATTAGAAACCGGTTTGACAAGCCTTTCACCACTCGTGATATCTGAGGGCTTTTTATGGCATAGAGAAGGAGGTAATCCATTTGGAATTTACAAATGATTTGGAGCACGGCTACAGACACACTGCACGCTGAGTGTTTCCACGAAAATATTTCCATATTACCGATAATTTGTGAACTGAAATGCAAATGAGGGCAGCGTTTGAGCTACAGTACAGACGATTGCCACATTTTTCCCATTGTTGAGGCGGCATTGCCCAAGGCTGCTCTGCCTGAGGCTCATCCCCATTTCAATACAGATGTTGTTATTTATGGCTGGGTAAATATAACAGAAGCATTATGGAAATAAATGATGAAATATGATGTTGTGTTTACAATAATGCAGGAGAAAATGTATATGCATGGCAGGTAAGAACAGTTTGTTTATCGGTACTATGCATGTGCAGGTTGCTGTCGGTCAAGAAAGAATTAGGCATGTATGTGGACAATCAATTGGCTGTCATATTCATTCCACAGGATACGTACATTAATCTCATTTCTGCAATGAAATCAGAAAGTCAAGTAAATGAAGCAGAAAACCGATGGTCATTCCACTACAAGAGCAGCTATGTTGAAATGTCAGTACCTTTGCACAAACCAATTAGTCACTTTAACCCCATCCAACTACTCAGATTCAGTGAGGTTTATTTTCCTGAGGAAAATGACCAAAATCATTAATAGGCATCTTACTGTTCATCCTTGTTAAACTTTGCCAATTAAGCTGGAATAGGACCATGGGCACAGTCTGGTCTGATCTTTTTGCTCATTAGTCTGACCATCCCAGCGAATGCACATATTAAGTAACGCAAACAAGGCTGTGACATTTATGAATATTTTAGGTTAAAGGCAACAGATGAGACGACCAAGTGGTACCATCTAGCCTGTCGTGCTGACCGCCTGCAAACTTCCTGGCTGCTTAACAAACCTTTAAATGTGCCAGGCTACTTCACACGACCCCAATTGTGCCAAGCAGTGCTGTGCTACCACCCTTGCTGTTACTTAGGCAGAATATTATTCAGTCAAGTTATAACAGATTTGCTCATCAGGTAATTAAATATGAGGGATTTATTATATGGCCTTCCTCAAGGTCCTGCTGTAGTATGATTTCATATAAATATTTAGATGTTACATAATATTATTATAATTATCTTACAGAAAATGCTGTGAACATTCTACTTCATTTTAGGCTATAGTTACCAAGTTGTATTGATATAGTGTTCAGTGTATGTGTGTGTGTGTGTGGTGTACATTGTGTACATTGTATAAAAGAAACTGTTGACAAATTCAAAATACACAGACAACATGATGCACTGCTGCCCCCTTAGACCTTCATCCAGATCATCTATCATTAAGACCTACTGCTCACCTGTCCTGACGGGTTCAAATTCCACTGGCCATGTCCATGTACATCATATGCTTCATATTAAAATGCTAGATATGCTGCATTAAGCTATAGGCTTTTACCTGATGCCGCCTCTATAAACTGATATTCTTTTTTCTTTTCTTTTTGTTTATTTTTGCAATCCTGTGTTGGCCTCCCTTTCTGAGCTATGGTTGCTCCCAAGGTTTCTTTCTCCAGTTTAGAGAATGTTTTCTTGCCCCTCACTGCATTGGCTGGCTTATTAGGGTTCAGTGATACAAAACTCAAAAAAACATTATAAATGCTTTAGATTTATTTACAGTACAGTTGCTACCAATTTTGTCACTTCAAAAGTTTTTTCAATCTGCTTTTGTGAAACATTGCCTTAGGGTAGATGTGCAGAACAGACACATGCAGCAATGAGTTTAACTTAAAAAAAATCAATGCATTGTAGATCCAGACATTTTTGGCTATTGTAGAAATGACAGCAGTCTTCGGTTGGAAGTCATTCTGCGTAAGAGTGTGCGCTAAATGCTACATGTGTTATGTAGGCCACAGTTCCTTTTTTAAAAGTTTGGATGAATTAACAAATATTCATAAGTTCACAACAACTGAATCTCACTACGTAAGCGGAAATATTAAATGCTTAAGATGCTGATTCAGCTGCATCAATTATGGCATGTTAAATTTGTTATAATAGTATTATATTGTATGCAATTTTTTTTGTTAGTCAAAGAAAAAGACAATTACAGTATTTTTTTCACATAGTCAGTGTACATTTTATCAGTAATTCTATATTGTACACAATTAAGGAATGATTTGTTATTAAAAATGTTATATCATAGAATCAGAATCACTCTGCACTTAAAGATTTAAGTTTAAGTATGTACAGAATTAAGGAAAACACATTTTTACAGATCTTATGGTTAGCATGAATAACTTGGTGAACTTAGATTCAAAACACAGCGATGTGCTCAGTGTATGTGTGCTTATGTGCATGTGTACGTTCACGCTGACTGAGTAAATGTGCTCTGAGCTTCCAGCTTTGAGTGTCTCGCACATGGCAAGATGCCCTCTCTCTCTCTCTCTCTCTCTCTCTCTCTCTCTCTCTCTCTCTCTCTCTCTCTCTCTCTCTCTCTCTCTCTCTCTCTGTTTGCTCTCTTTTCCTTCCGTTCCCCATTTTCTGTGTGTGTTTGCATGTGGCTCACCTTCATTAGTCGATCCATATGCCTCTCTCTCCCTCTCTCTCTCTAGCTCTCCCTCTCTCCCTCTCTCTCTTTCTGTCACCCCACCATAGTGTGTTACCATTCCCGAGTTGGTTAAAGGCTAGCTTCCTCTAACACACATTACATGCCTGGAAGCTTCTGGGACTGCCACACCACGCCAGAGTGGCCTTAAAAATGTGCGCCTTACGTAATGGCCAACTGTCTCCAATCATTAGGGGCAGCCTTTAAAAAATACATGCTTCTGCCGACAGCTGCGCGCTCTCGACTTTGCCTGCCTTTCACAACGGATTTGCTTTACTTGGTTATATTTAACCCAGAGCACTAACACACTCTGGAGCCCCGGACCTCTCCCAGCTCATCCACTCTTTACTCTAACGTACACTTCTAGTGAGAGTGAGAGGAAATTCAACACTCCAGATAGCATGATTTAGTAAAATGGTGAACAGTGTTACATATTTCATGTGGCCTAGTATGCATGTGCTTAGATGGAAAGCCAGTATAATCACATAGATTTAAGCAGCAAAAAAGCACACGCGATGTAGTATCAGTTGTATGCGTAGGTCTACACATCAATAAAGTAGGATCAGTATCTTCTTAGGCGTATACAAGAATTTTTAGGTTTTTTTACATAATCTGAAAATACCAGTTGCTTTTATGTTGCGTGGAATTTCATAAAGGAAGGATCAGAAGAAATGAGAAATGGTCTGTCTGGATGAAATCGCTTTACGTTCACATGCCGTGCAATTTATAACATTTTGTTTTCTGTTATTTACATTTTAAACATAACATTGCAATGTTTTAGTCTGACTGCAAATATATAACCATATGTACAGGCTATATGTATACTATGTGTGTAGGCTATACTTCCTGTTTCACTTTTGAACTGGCCATCAGTGACTTCCTGTTTCACTTTTGACATGACATCCCTATTGGGTGAAAGCACGGGCCTACAACTGCTACATTCAGTATTCAGTATTGTGGAGTGTTCTTGGATTGCTTGATTAGATTTTGATTAAATGTTTTTTCCTCATATTTTAGATTGAGATAACATCCACACACACATAACACACACATAACACACACACATATATGCATATATCTTGTTGGTGTCTAAACAAAACCTCTTATTTCTAATTTTATATATAAAGCTCATTGATTGACCTCTGTGTATGATAATGTGCTATATAAAATAACTTGCCTTGCCTTCATTATATTCAGTGAAATAAAATAAAGGAAAAGGAAAACAAGCTGGTTCAATTATAAACAAAAAAGGACATTTATCCTGAAAATGAATTGTATATATACATGTACACAGTATGTAGCCAACACCCCTGGACAAACATTTTTTTCTGCTCATTTATCACACAATTACTGTTTATTTGCTAAAAGCTAAGCCATATATGTTTTTGTATAATTGTGCATATTTGTAAATCAAAAATGGTATACAAAATATAATGAGTTTCTTACAGTGGTGTCAATGATCTTGTGTTCATTGATGGGATCATGAAGTGTTCAGAGGCAAACAGCTCAAATAATAATGACCAGTAGCACACCAGTAGACACCTTGTAAAAGAAAACTTTGCCAGAAATATCATAGTCTTGGAATGGCCTGTTTAAAATTAAAGCCACTTGATTGTACTTTTTTTCTAACACAATGAACATAAAATGTCTTTATCCTTTTAGGGCCACTGTACATATATAGTAAGAGATGTAATGAGAATGGGTGTAGATATATTTAGGCTTTGTGAATATTTCTGAAAAGTATATGTATTGTTGTTGTGCTCTGAACTTAAATGTTCATTATTATTTTTCTATGTTTATGTCTGAGCTGGACTGGAATCCACAACCTGAATTCCTGAGTTAAGTACCTTTAGAAGTCGAACACTCTTAATAATGTTTTGTGAGAACATGTATAAAGGTAAATTCAGCATTGCACTGAAACCAATGAAACGTTTTCATGCCCATAGACAAGGCCACATTCGGTGGGATCTGCAGTGTGTGAGTGATGAACACACACTCTGACAGCCATGTCACATCCTGTAAGAATGGGGACAGCTCCGACACAGCTGCCCTGCAGACGTCCTCTCTCACACACAGGCACGCACACACACACACACACACACACACACACACACACACACACACACACACACACACACACACACACACACA
>JBBPDA010000039.1:13537654-13549754 GCA_037974385.1 Arnoldichthys spilopterus
ACACACACACACACACACACACACACACACACACACACACACACACACACACACACACACATGCACACACACAAAAACATGCATCTGTGTGGATACGTACCAGAGCCAACAGCATGCAGAAATATCTGTTCTATCTGTTCTTTGTGTATTACCCACAAACCCCACAAAGTTTTATTGTGGTCAGTTAGTAACAAGTGATTTCAATGTAGTATATTAGCCATTCACTAAGAATCTATCTTTCTGGTCCTATATTATATAGTACAATATATCTCTATATATACTCAACAGAAGTAAAAAGCAATTAAATAAAGTCATATAGAAAAGTCTGAATGATCAAAAGACATAGATTGTTACTTAAATAATGTATACACCCTCTACAAAGACAGTATTTCTGCAAATTTTAGTGCATTTTTTATTTAAAATACTAAAACAAAATATTAAATGTGCCATAACTTTTGCAAAGGCCCATTTTATTTTTTATTTATTTATTTATTTATTATTATTATTGTTGTTGTTGTTTTTGGATATGTAAAATTCAGCAAATAAACAGTAGTCATGCATTACATTGTGCAGAAGTGTGTTCATTGTAGATGTGCACTTATTTTGTAATTTACTGTACATAGAGTGTGTACATAGAAAATTTATTTGATCAGAGATGACCAAATGTTTGCATATGACTGAACATATAAATCAATGCCTTTAAAAAAAGACAATGTCATTATAGAGAGAACTGCTGTTCTAGAAAAAAAATATTTATAGCAAATTACAGCAACATTCTGTGATATGTATTGCTCAAATATCATTGTGCATTTGTATCAATCCTATTACTGAAAATTATAGTGGAGTTTAATTATAGCGCATTTGAATCTGTATTTCCGATTACCATATTATTTGTATCCTTTTTTGTTGGTTTATTGTATATATGTAGAACTGCCCTTGAGTCGCTGTTTTAGCAGTGTTTATATATAAGCGTATAAGATTCATTTCTGTGTAATAATCGTGTTAAGTTGTGACCTCAGTGTGTAGTTATGAGCTCGGTCAGTAGCAGAGGTCACTCCAGAGGGGCCTCCCGTTCCCAGGGTCAGATAATATCATCAGGCCGAGACAAAGGGAGGTGTCGGCCAGGTGGCAGCCTTGGAGCCCTCTGTGTCATCTCCATTCATCAGAGTGGACGCCGGGGCTGTGAGAATGTTGGGGGAGATCAATACTGTCAGCCTGAGGGGGCCTCCTTCCCCTCACACACACATTACTCACATGTGCTCGCCATTTCTTCAGCAGTGTGGGGAAAGACTGCACAAGTATGTCTCACTCTCAGACAGAGGAGGGAGGGGTCCTGGGAAAGGAATGCTAATATTACTACGACTACAACAATTAAAAAAACAAGTAAAAATAATAATAATAGTAATAATAATAATGTTAGTAAAATAAAAAAAACATCATTAGAAAAAATAACAACATTTTTGAAATATATTAATTTGCTCAATATGGAGGCACAAAAACAGCACTAGTGAACAAAAATGCAGAGACAAAAAAAGAATGTTCATTTTAAAAATACTGACAAATGTAATAAATAAAATATAATAATAAAAAAATAATATTAATAATAATAATGTGGGAAAAATGTATGAAAACACACAATACAATAAAAATGCAATAGACAATAATACATACATTTTGAGTGTATGGGCTTTAAACAATTCACATGTTTATTGCAAATACGCACACACACACCTGGTTGTTTGTTTGCCTGCTGCAGTCATCTAAAAAAAAACAGACAAAATTCATTTCCTGACTCATTTCCTGTAGATAATAAAAGTCTTACTGAAGATTGCATATAAGTTTTAAATTTTTTATAGCATGGATAAATGTCCAATGTGTTACAGTAAAGTGATTATGGATCCCACTTTAATTCTGCTAAAGCATTTACATGTGTTCACTATTTCTGCTATTACAACTTCATTAAAATCTGGTTATATCTGGTTATATATTATTTGATATAAATATTTGGTTTGTATGATCATGTGAATATGATGAGATTATTGCACTTTTTCATCTCAAAAATGTTTCTAGTGCATTCAATTTAAAAGGCAACAGCAAATTGTCCTGGACTTACACTCAAACACAAAATCTGAATTTTTAAATATCCTTCAACATGAGAACAAATATTTGGTCTTTCATTTGGCAGTGTAGACAAAACTGTAGCCTCCATGCTGTGTTGTGCTGTTTTTACACCTCCTCTCCTACGGTAATGGCTGACTGCAACAACACCGTGGACACATTCTCATGCTAAAGAGGCCCTGCGCGCATGAAAGTGGCGTCTAATTACGACTGAGGGGTCTCAATAGCAGCATAATTAGAGAACAACTCCCTGGTGCAAAGCGCTTGTTGGTCGGGAGCTTGCGGGGAGTTTTATGGCGATGGGGTCGTACCACTATTACCCCGAAGAGCAACAATGGAGCGGACAACAATGGAGGGCCTATTATTTAGCTTGTATGTTTGAGTAGGCCGACAAGCCCCTCTCTCTCTGTCTCTCTCTCTTTCTGTGTCTCTCTTGCTCTCTTGCTCTCTCACTCTGCACTCTCAGCGAGGGGAAGTGAGGCGTACTGCTCACAAAGGCTCCGGGCCTGGTCAGGATAAAGGGGCTTGGCTGGATAATCACTGGCCTTAAACTGCAGGAAGTTGCCTATTCTCAGAGCCCCCTCAGGCAGCACAGCAAACCTTTAATCAATGCAGTGATGAGCCCAGTCTGGTGCCAAGAGATGGGGGAATGCACACAGTTACTACTGTTCTGAAGTCTATTTTAGTTTTCTGTGCAAGGCTGTTAGGGAAGTGTCATAGACATGTGTGCTTGTCTATTAGTTTCATTATTATGTGTACGGCTCAGCACATTCATCTCTAAAACCAAAAGTCACACAGGACATGCACAACTGAATGTTGCCTACAGTTTAAGCTTAGCATACCACTGTGAAAAAATCGTAGGTATCTGAGTTGTATTTGTTACCCTCTCCCACACACACACTATAATTAGAATAAATATTAATAAACAATACATTGTGATTTTGTGTGTGTGGGCTGTTTTTACCATTTCTAAACCTCTTCTTGACGAAGCTCAGGTTTTACCATTGATAACCAATTAACTAGAATATCAGTGACCTTTTTCTTACTAACAAATACTGTTACTCTTAACTGTTTTTAGGTATATTCCTTAAAGTACAAACACACACACACACACACACACACACACACACACACACACACAAACACACAAACACACACACGCACACACACGCAGAGTCAATACAGGTAATATTGTCTGTATGTAAGAATATTTGGACAATAAATACAAACACACACACAATTTATGACTCACTGTTAGCCCAAATGAACAGAACAAACATCTGTCAATTATGCACTGCCTTCTCACATTTAAACAATTCAGCAATTAAACTGAGTAAAAAGTAGTACACCACAGATCACTGAGTGAAGACGAGTGTGATTTTTCAATGTAATATATATATAAATACATTTATACATATATAATGTAGTACAGTGCTAATATTCCTCATGTAAGCACCTTTTTCTTCCATTTTGCTGAGTGAAACAAAAGGTTACGAGCCACTGGGGTGCTTAGCCTGAACCCTAAAGCTTTGCTATAAAGGCTATAAATACATTCCATATGTGCTCTGTGGCAAACATGTAAAAGCCTATAATTTAGCATCGAAAAAGTTATGTGGCGCATGGGCTGAGCTAGAGTTAACTGTTGGGTCAGTTTTGAGACTGTTTTATTATTAGTTCTAATGTAATAAAGTAACAATGTTTTCTTATTCATTTAGTCATACAGTGTTACCACATCACACGGTCTCCACAATCCACACACTGTATCGTTTTGTCTTTTAAAACCAATAAACTACATACTCCTATTCGCCCTTCATTTTTTTCCTCCGTGCCCCGGCCTTCCCCCACCTCTGTAATGGGTGGTGTGACCACTAGACCGCCCATGGGCTGCTGGGCCCCAGAACAGGAAGTGACTTTCAGGACGAGTGGGCCCATTGGCCCTGAAGTCTCCGCTGAGCATGTGCATATGCGCGGGCAACCATGGAAGGCAAAGGCTTAGAGCCAAATCTGACCAGGGTCCCCAACGTGCAAAAAGCTGTAAAATGTCAGCACTGTGCTGTTTAACTTTTTAAATGTTTGATCATTTTTATTAAAATGTATTATTGTTTTGACATATATCAAACAAACATCAAGTTACATTACATTTTATATATTGATATATATATATATATGTCATGTTCTACTTACATACATGTGTGGTATCATGTTAAAGATCAAAGGAATCTGACCTTTCCACAGAATTTCTCCACTTGCCTCAGTGAGTTTTGATTGCCAAATAATTTATCATGCTTTGTTATCGTTGGCAATAACCTTAACCCCCAGGGATTGAAAAGACATATCCCAAACACATATAGCACTCTTTGTTGCCACAAGACCCTTAGCAAGCTATTGTAAAGCAGAACATAGAGAATATTGTTCCATTTTTGGCAGCAGGAAGAAAAAAACATAGCAGGATCATCTGATCTCAACGATTACAAGCCTGGCATTGACTCCTCTATAAGCCCATTGCACCGCATCGAACTGTTTGTGTGAATGTTGGGACAGCAGTGCGTTTGGGTCAGTCCATGCAGGACATCTCTGTATTCAGCTTATAGTCCTATGAATACTCTAAATGGATAAAGACTGAACTTTGTGGGATTATGACTAAATATGATAATTGTTTTAAGTTAAGAATGTATTCACATATGATGCTCAGTACTAAACTGCTGACAGCATTCCCAGAGCACCTTGAATCTCCAAACAGGGAAGGCAGCTGATAGTAGGGCTACTACATTAGTCAACTAAGTCGATTAACCATCTGTGAGGTCCCTTATGGAAGAAAATGTCTTAAAAATTGCTATACAGTCTTAATAAGATACACATGGTTGTACTGACAGATTGCAGTACACTACAGGAAAAATAGGGGGCGATATGGCATCTAATTTTACTTTGCAAGAAAAAATCACATGCTGCGCAGACAAGACTACTTGGTAGAAAGCATATGATTGGATTATTAAATAAAATAACATTAGTAAATAAAATAACAGTGAAGAGATTACTGAGACTTATTTTTAAGTCTTGAACACAAAGAGTATTCTTTTATTTACCCAGAATTGTTCTGACATACACAAAACTTGGATATCAGCTCAAAAGCTAGTTTTTGGCTTTAAAACTGTGAATGATGGGGGATTTTATGCTAAATACAGTAAGTATTAAGGAGAAGGTTGCAACAAACAAGATTGTGTTGCAATTGTGTTAAGATCGTGTTGTAACAATCAAAAGTGTACATAATAATTCTGATTGTGAACCATGCTGTAGTACAGATAAAATGAGAGACAGAAGGCCTAACAGTTTCAGTATGCTTAACATGATCCATTTTAATTCATTTTACTCAATAAACAAATAATAATTTTTATAACAATGATGCTATGTATTACACTCTAGCATTTTACGCAAGACAATTTCACTTTTCCCATTATTTTGACTCATCTCTACAATCCATCATAATAATTGGCAGTACCAATTATTTTCTGATTCATGCGTATGAATCCCGGTTAGTCAGCTGAAATTAATGAGTATACCACTATTAAATATAATTAAGTCAAACGCTTGTCATATTCAGGACAAAACAGCTTTGAATCAACTGAATCTGTACAAAATTATTTTATAAAAAAATTTATTCACACTTAAATTAAAAAATCAGTTCATGTAGTTCTTTCTGTACATGTACTGAATGTTTTTTTATCAGAAAAGCAACAACAAGCATATACGAACACATTTAAAGCTAAGGTTAACTTAACACAGGATAAAACAGCTACCTATGCACAATAATTATACTTTTTTTTTTTTACACTTTTTTTCACTTTTTTGAATATAGACACCACAACAGAGCATTTGGCAACAACTTCCATTTTGTTCTTTCTTTTGCTCTTTACAGATTTTGTGCCTGTAAAAAAAGATGATGCAGGGATGCAGTATTCTCCAACAGCTGTTCTACTGTTACTGTATAATGATCAGACCTGATGAAGAAGGGAAGGTATGTAAGATTATAAGTAGCCTGACACTACTTTAAAACATCTTTTAGATGTTAGAAATAATTTTCCGGACATCATTACTATCATCTTTCCTCTCTCAGAGGCAGTAGCACAGGTAAACATTTCATTCTAAAGAAAATGTTTGCGCTTGGGATTGTGCAATTATCACTTTTAGCTTACAACAGGATGCAGTTCTATGCCCCAGCTGGGTGCCATGTCTTACTTCAGAGACACTAAAAACATACTTTGGTGGAAAACCAATCAGACTGTTCCTTTAAAACCAATGCCATCAACTGTAATATGGTGGTCAGCACCCAAATAATATCATATTAGTCTCAGTCTTTCTGGAAATTCACATGTAGCTTTAAAAGGTCAGTTGTAACCCTGAGCATTGCAGGCTAACAATGTTAAACGATAGCAGGTGTTCTAACGCACTGATTCTGAGACAGGTGTATAAAGTAGCTTAGCCTTGGGCTAAAATTTCCTTTACACCATAGGTAAGAATATTATCTGCCTGGGGCTGCAATGACAAGAGTAGTGTGAAAAGATTAAATGTGTCATGTCAGGCCTCCTTCTCAGAAATGTGCTGGCCTAGTACAACCCTCAGGATGACCTCACCACAGTGACTTTGCCTTCTGTCTGCTTTTTTGTTGGGCTAGTTAGCATTGTGAGTAAAAATATGGGGTGCAGTATGATTGATAACAGTAGCACAAAATGGCAATGTTAGCCTTGCAAACAAACAACAACAACAAAAATAGCAGCCAATGGTTTTCAGCTGAATTTTATTTTCTAAATGCTTTGAGCCCAGATGAGTGTCAGGATATAAACAGGGCTCTGTGATGTAGGTATTGTAGCATTGGTATCTAACTATAAAACATATGTAATATTTATTAACTGAAGGGAATCATCAGTAAACTCTCACTTAAGAAAATGTAGCAAATGGCGATTGTTCATTGAGATGACCAGGAGAGTCACACAGACACAGAGTCCTTTAGGCCACACTTTCAAAATGACATGCTGGAGACTCCTTAATTTTGAAAATGAACTTTGGTGATCAAAGCCATGTTAATGTCTTTTTGTGCTACACGAGACATCCAATCAGTTCAAGAATGTGATCTCTCAGAACTTGTAGGCTGCTATGTGATAAGGGACTCTTTCTGATTATTATTAGGCTGAGATTTCTGCATATTAGCTAAGAACTTTTCTCATACAGAATAACTGCAGTGCAGTGACTCATCCCTCATGCTTTACTTATGGGTTTTTCTATAGTACAGAGAATTTGATCCAGCCAAACAGAACTAAATTATTCCTATACTGTCTGATAAAAACTGTACCTTTCAGGGTACAAACAAACTGGCCAGGATCTCTCAAAATTATGTCTTCAGTATCTGTAATTAGGGGACATGGTAGTATAATACTCATTTGGAGTTACATTTTCTCTATCTCTATATTTTTTTAATTTTATTTTTCTATAAAAAATGTTAGGTTGTGAGAAGGACCAACTTTACCCCTATGTCTTGGTAAAAAACATGGTGCCCTTTCTGGTGCACAATTGTACCTTAACAACTACATTGTACTTTTGAGAATTAATTTTCCTTTTTTTACTTTGGGTGACTCACCCATGAAACACCTTAACTAAAATCACTAAAACACAGTGACAGTGTTTGTATCCCTGAAAAGTACGTAGTGGTACTTTATTTTCTGAGAGGGTGATTGATTGAGAGTGATTGTTTTAGACGTATTGCTCTAGTCTTTAATCTGGGCCCAACTTTTTATTTGAAATCTTTTAAACTTTAATAAGCTTCTTCACACTCTACCATCTCATTTACAAAAGCATACACATATACATATACATCATGTCCACCCTATAGTTACTCTTTTGGTCACTAGTGATATCCCGTTCTACTGAATGCTGGTAAAGTTAAAGAGTAAATATTTTTTCTCCACCGGCCAGCTGACAGCCTGTTTAACTGTTGGTTTCTGAAGATTATCAGTGCTCTTTAACTAATATTAGCAATAGACAGAATCTGCTAAGCATAAGAAAGACATGGTTATAGCCAGTTGCTGAGAGGTGAGGATGGAAAAGCAGAGGATTGTGCTTGAGTGAGCATGTAGGCCAAACAGCACTGATGCGCCACACGTCCCCGAGGAGAGCGATGGAGCGTTAGCGTACACAAGTCAAGCAAGCCTCGCTGCATTCATATGACAGTCCCCATCTCCGGGAAAGAGCTGGCACCATAGTGTGGTAAACCCGACTTGGGAGGAAAAGGCTGCATTTTGTTTTTCTAAAAATGTCACGTTAAATCCACTTAACTGTTAACAAAATGACTGCAATATACATACATTTTCTTATATACACCACACATGTACAAAATATGTCAATATGTGTGACTCACAATGATTATATTTACCCCTATGTCTTGGTAAAAAAAAAGACATATTATATAATATAATTCAAAAAGGTATACTCACACACCCTGTTTTCAAAAATGGGTCTACTAAGTTCTAACCAGTGAAAGGTTCTATTTGTTTTGTTTTAAAGATTATTTCAGTACATAATTTATGGCAGCCAAAATATAAACATGTCAATTTATGTTATGTTATGTTTATGTGTGTGTACATTTTTTTAAATTACGGTTCCGTAATGGTTTTTGACTTTAATCGATGGTTCTAGGAAAAAACTTTAATTGGTATGGAACTTGGAAATGTTATTCACATACATCCCATTTAAAATACTGGTCCACCAGAGAACCATCTCTTGAAGTATTCTTTAGGGCAGGGTTTCACAACCCTGATTCTGGACGACCTCCTGCTCTGGGCATTTCTAATTTTCCCTGCTGCCAGCACACCTGATCACAACTAATCTGCTAATTAGCTCCTGAATTAAAGTGGGTGTGTCAAAGTAGAGTAAATACTAAATGTGCAGGGCAGGGTCCTCCATGACTATGGTTGTCAAACACTGCTTTAGAAAACCAAAAGTGTTTTTTCTATTGCATCATAAAAAGAGCCCATTTTGGCAAATTAAAATAAAGCAGTTATTATGTTGTTCAGACGCAAAGGCATCTGTTACTCTGATCAAAAATGTTAACACTGATGTTATTTATAGATAAATATATTGAAGTGCCACATCTTCTGAAGTAAAATTAAGTGCAGGATGAAAGATGATGCTGTTGTCAGAGCAGTGATCATGAAGGTAGGGATGGTGACAGCTTCCTCGCAGCATGATTAGCATAAATCACAAAGGCCAATTACCCCCAGCAGCAAAAGCGGAGCGAGCTGAGGTAGCTTTGAATGCAGGGAAGCACATGACAAATTACAGAGTGTGATCTTCTCGACTTGTCAGTGCCGAATGACATGGTGAGGACTCAAAAGCTGTGGAGGAGTCGCGAATCAATCCAGTCTCCGGATTAGGAACTCTCTGATAGCCCCCTGTCGAGAGCAGGTTTGAGAATGTGAGAATATGAGCTTCTTGAGGCTCAACTTTTAATGATCTTCATTATGTAATCAGCCTACGTTCAGCCTCAGCCCCGGTGATGGACCTCAAAATAAGCTTATTCCAGTGCTTTAGACATTCTGCACCATCCTCCTATGCAGATGACTAAACCTGAGACAAAGGAGGAGGTAAAGGCGCTCAATGAAACCTAATCTGTAATCTCATTTTGTCGTTAGTTTGCGCTTACAGTTATCTATGATTCAGCTTACTGTCAGTATTCTCCCTTTGATGTGAGCTAATTCGAGACACACTGTATGCATCTTGATAATGTACATGCCATTGAGACTTCTATTCATTCATGTAGTAGCAAAGGTCAAAAAATCATTGAGGAAGTAGAACACAGAAGCAGTGTTTCTTATGTTTTCCGTTTTTTAATTAAGAATTTTTACATTGCACTCTTCACACTGTTGTATAGTTAACTGAGTTCTCACCAGCAACAGCTGACATAAAAAGAATTCACCATTTCATGTCTTCCTCACTGTCTCTCCTCCTCCTTTGTTATGAACTAAGCAAAGACTCTTTCCTCTATTTAACGACTGTTTCCCATCACTGGCCACACAGCGTTACCTCCTCAACCACGTCTTTAACGGTTTCTAACCACTTCCACCTCCTCTGCGCTCGCTCACCCCTCTCTCCCTGCCCTGGATGCTGTCTGCTAGCACTATACAGCTGCCAGGCTCGATAGCATCGCACTCATTGCTTTCACTGCCAGTGCCTTAGCTGTTCTACAACAGAGATGGTTCAAGCTTAACATGTGAGCTTGGAGATAAGGACATATGCAAGATGCAAAGGCCACTGGTGCATGTATGTTGGGGGTGGGGGTGACTGGATATATATTCTTCTATGGCACCTTTATTTTTAAGAGTTGTCACACATATTGACATTTATTGTACGTGTATGGTGTATATTAAAAAACGTATGTATATTGCAATCATTTTGTTATCAGTTAAGTGGATTTAATGTGACATTTTTTGAAATCTTATAAAACAGTATGCCTGATGTTTTATTTTTTTAAAATGTATTGTTATTGTTGACTAGATGACTAGCTTTTAAAAAGAAGGGCAGAAAAGTACTCAAACAACTAAAGAAAGCTACAGTATCTACAGTTTTGTTGATATAAAAATAAATTCTTTGAAAAAAAGTAAAAAGGCATGACAAACAAAATCTGCCTGAATTTAGGATAAACAGTATTATCTGTATGAGGGAGCTTCCAAGAGAAAAAATACTTGTAATTATGGGATTTGACATATGAACACTTTTTGGTTTCACATTTTATCACCCAACTCAATGACAGAATAGTTTATTATATATTTATCCATGTGTGATATGAGTGAAAACAAAAATAACTGTAAATCATTTTGAAAGACTTGTATGCATTCCCACAAATATATTATAATTAGACAAAAAACATTTTATTGAGAAAAATGAACCAATTTTACATGTAAGTGGCAAAAGTATGTGGACCTCTAAGATTAGCAGTTAATTTGAAGAAGATTACAGTCAGGTAGGATGGCAATCAGGCATGAGTGGATGCCGTGTTTTATTTAAATAAACAGGGATCTGTCAAAGTGAAAAAATCTCTCTGATTTTTTAAAACTTAAAAAAAAAACATTTGCAGAAGTGTACCCTGGCACAAAGAAAGTAGATTTTTTGAGGACCTCAGAAAAACATTGATGCTTATCAGACTGAATAAGGTTTGGACTCTACCAATCCAGGGTCAGAGAGATAAATAATGTGTAATGTGTAAATGTGTAAAACAGAGAAAATACCAGACCCTCTCCAGGAGTGCTTCACCAATAAAGATCACTCCAAGGTTTCCATAGTTGCAAGGACAAAGCCACTGCTCTTCAAAAAGCGAATATATTTCTACCAAATTTGCTAAAGTACGAATGCTATTGGATACATGTTTTGTGGATGAATGGGACTTAACGATAAAAGCAAGTCTTGGAGCAAGGAAAACACTGCATTCTAGCATAATGTTATCACATTTGTGAAACTTGATGATGTTCTGGGCCTGTTTTGTTGCATCTGGGCCAGGCCAGAATGCCATCATTGATAAATGAACTCTAAATTATACCAGTAAAATACAAAGGAAAAAGTCAGGACATCTGTCTATAAACACATAGCAAGATGAGTTGTTCAAGCACACAAGTTGTTCTACCAAAGCATAGTTAAAGAAGAGTAAAGTTGTTTTGGAATGGCCTGACTTTAACTTAGTAGAAATGTTGTGGACAGAACTAAAGCGAGCAGCTCATGCAAGAAACTCACCAGCATTCCACAGTTAAAGCTCTTCTGTACAGTGGAAAGGGCTAAAAAAAGTGTGAAGGATGGATCAACAATAATTGAAAGTTTTTAGATATAACAATATATAACAAAAGCACACCAGAAAATGTTCACTAACTTTTCTCACTCTCATGTATGTAATACTGGATAATTTCCCCCTAATAAATGAATGACCATTATTATTCAAGTATAATAA
>JBBPDA010000039.1:13549854-13574612 GCA_037974385.1 Arnoldichthys spilopterus
AAATCATATATATAATGTTTGTTTTTGACAGTTTTTCATGAACTTTTTATTACCTAACTTGAGTGTTGTGGTTGCTGGAACTGAACAACTGGTGGTCCCTGAGGACTCAAGAGCAACATCTGGTCTAGAATCATTGTGAAACAGCAAATTAACAGTTATTTAAATACAGCATCTAACTCTCACACACTTGTCTGTTTCAGCTGCAATGGTACATGATGTAATTATTCTAGCTTTTAATATAATTTCTTATTTATAATTTGTATTATAGGCACTATTGAAGGTATTTTAGGTAATTTCATATACCATATAACTTTGAATTGCTAAAATCTTTAAAATCCTTCTCTCACTATCTTTCTCCTTCCCAAGCTCTCTCTATGTGTGTGTGGTGTTTCCTGAGGACCACAGCTTCTATTTTGGACCTCATGTTTACTTTGATATATTTCAAATGTACGCATCCACAGCTCCTCCCTGTGAAAGCCCAGCCCTGCTCAGCCTTCAGGCCGCACAGTACCCTCATTCTTTACTTCATTAGAGTGTGTGTGCGCCTGTGTGTGTGTGTGTGTGTGTGTGTGTGTGTGTGTTCTGCTAGACAAACCCCTCCACCCCTCCCACACCCAAATCCCAAACTAGCACACAAGCACAGACTCAACTTTTGTGAAGTTTCACTGTCATTTCCCATTTCAGGATATTTTACATTCAACTGGTTGAGGTCAAAATTCCCATTGATTTCCTTATAGAATCTAATGGCTCATTTATTACCTCGATTACAGGGTATAATTCAAAACAACAGGCCAGTCTCTCAAATCCAACGTAGCATTTCAAAATGTTGTAAAAGCATTTAATCACTGTTGTATCAAAATGATCCGAAATGACATTATTTGTAAAAAAAAAAAAAAAAACATACATTAAGTAAAGTTAAAGAGAAAATCTCTTTGTCTTCCTATAAAGTTACTGATTTAGATTGTTTTGTTATGATGGTGCATACGATTTGAATACAATTGTGACAAGGTTAGACACTCTCTATGTCTAATATATTCTAACATATAAATGTACTGCTTATAAATGCTGTAACTGTGTTTTGTCTGCAGTTGTGCGTATATGATCAATTATGCAGCATTTTGTAATATGCTAAATATATTGGGATTTTGAATTGTATTTCATATAAGTGGAAATGCTGCCATATTTACTTACAGTTTTCTAACAGTAGCATAAAAGACTAACATATTTTTCCACTTATAAGTAAATACATTAATATTATTAAATTAAGTTATTTTTGACTTTCTTGTGTGCTTAAACATTAGAAAACATTAGAAAAGTGCTGCAGGCTTTACCTTCTAAAGATATTCTTTTCCCAGTCTATTAGTTGATAACTATTATTTAGCACCACATTCATTACGTTGTAAAGTGGTGGTGATGCAGACTGTATGTCAACCAGTGGGGCTAGCGTTTTTGGTGACCTTGGGGGTGGTGATCATCAAAAAAGTGGTGGGGATGACATTAACTGATCTTTCAAAAGTAATGGAGGCGAGGAGTCTCTCAGCAACAAGTATGTTGGGGGAGACATGTCCAATATCCCCATTGCAATTTACGCCTATGTCTGGAACATTCTGCAGATTTCTAAATGTGACCATTGATGTACTTCTAATAATACTTCTTGTGGGTTCTAGATATGTAATCTTTTTTATCATAGAAGCATAGAAGCCCTTCAGTGATGATTCTAATGTTTAGTATCTGGAGGTGTTCAATGTGTGGCAGTGTTACTAGGGTCCTATCTTTAATCCACATGATAATTGGTTCACATCCAGTTATCTGTACTTTACTGCTTAATTGTACTTTGTTATTACACCCTTGAATGAGGCTTGGTGTTCCTGCCAAGAAACATTTACTGAGGCATATTTTATACAATCTCACTAAAGACTTGACCCTGATGGTTAAAGAAGTCCGAAATTATCCAAAGTCCTCTTTGGAGATTCTTTTGAGAGTTTAGTGTGGCAATTACTTTTGCACATTGTAATAGTATCTTTGTAGGTGTCAATCACTGACCCATCTGTTACTGTAACTGTCTGTACATGTATAGCCAACATAACGTATATATGTCTGTATCTTTCTCAGCTGCTGTGGCAAGTCATTTCCCCAATAGGGGATCAATAAAGTTCTATTCTATTCTATTCTATTCTATTCTATTCTATTCTATTCTATTCTATAACCTATAGCCATCCTAACCTTAACTACAGTAGCCAAAAAGAAAACTTTTCATTCTTGTCGTATTTTCTACATTTTGGTAAATAAATCAAGCAAACCAACAATCAAACTCCCTCTCATGCTCTAGTCAAATACATCCACAATGGCTTGTGGCTATAAATTTGTAGGAACTTGCATGAGGCAACTACTTGTAAGGGGCAGCATAGTGGAGAGGCTTAGCAGTTGTGGCATTCATTCTGAATCCATTTGCTTTGAAATTGTCAAAATTGCTCCTGCTCATAAAAATTTGTACATTGTATTTTTTTTTTTTTTGGTGAAATTGCGGAGAAATGTTAAGCACAGAAAAGACAGCATAGCAAAGTCACACAAACACATACCTTGAAGGACTCACCAATTCCTTTAAAAAAAAGTAATTATCAGTGAATAAAGTCTCTTTTTGAGCTCGAGGTTTTGAATTTCTTAGACTGTCACACTTCTGACAGGCAACTTTTGGTGCTGTGGTGGGTTGGAAAATGGTAGTGACAGACTGTAGGCTCATACTCGTTGACTACTGCAGAAAGCTTGTGTTTGGGGGAAGGCAATCTTGAAATGCACTCAGCTTGTGGTGGAATCAATTAAAACACACGCTGTTTATTACCAATTGACTGAAATTAACTTTTTTTTGTAGTCACAATGCTAGGCAATCCAATTTTTCGGAATGAAGATGTGAAATGAGGCATTACTTTTACAACTGTTTCCTTCTGGCTTCCAGGGGGAGGCTGAGTGAGAGAATGCTGAATTACTATTTGTCTTCCTACACTTATGCTATACACATTATGCTAATATCTTGATTCCATAGCTGCAGAGCTGCATGCACACCCCACAAGCCAATCCCTGCAATGGAATGTATAGTATTCTGTTTAGTGTCTTTCTTTTTTTTGAGGTGAGAGCTCACTCACGGATATATAGATGTGCTTTGAGGTTCTTATCAGTCTCTCCCAGTTCCCTCCATAATACGCAGACTCACTGACTCCACACACCCTTTCACAGAGGGGAGAAAAGAAAAGAAAGAATGACACCACAGACTTAACTTCACAGTCAGCTCTGAGGGGAAGCGCCGCACTCTAAGCTGTCCCCACAGCAGCCTGCAAGGTAGTGATATTAGAACTCAACATTGGACAGATGTAAAGATTTTACCGCTGGTAGGCTAGGTCTTGTGATTTCAGAAATTACTGCAAACGTCCCGTGTCAGACTTGTTTTCATTTAACAGAGCGACAAAGTTCATCAGTGAGGCCTAGCAGGCATTATGTTATGGCTCTGGGGCTGCTGTTCCACAGCGTTAACTTTTAGGTTTATAGCTGACAAGCATCATTAGGAAACTCCCAAAGTAAGAATATATTTTAGTAATGCTCAAGGCTCTCGCTCACTACATCTCAGAAATAATTCCCTGAAAATAATGAAATCCTTTAGTCATTTTTATTGCATGCAAAGAAATATGTTGGTATTATTAAAAGATAGCAAATGCCTCTATGCTCTAAAAAAGTGCGCAAACAAGCATTCTGGATAAGAACTAATGTGTTCAAGCTTAAAATCCTATCAAAACACATAAAAATAGTACCTTTCATTCCATGAAAACCAGCTTTATCAAAGACATCCTCTTCAGTGTGGTGTCATTAGGGCTGTGGCAGGCTGATTCTATAAGGACACTCTGACCTGATCTCTTATGCACTTTCATGTAGCTTAGCATTTAATTATACATCAGTTTTGGGCCTCTGAATGAGACCCCATCACTTCACAGGTACAAACAACTGAATTATTGAACACCTTACAGACAGGATAGGCTGCAGTTTAACTGTAGAGTGTGTGGGATTTGTCCTTACATGGATGATATTTGCACTGGATTTTTTTAAGTGGCTTACTAAAGGATAAAGT
The DNA here is from genome assembly GCA_037974385.1 of Arnoldichthys spilopterus. Taxonomy (NCBI): domain Eukaryota; kingdom Metazoa; phylum Chordata; class Actinopteri; order Characiformes; family Lepidarchidae; genus Arnoldichthys; species Arnoldichthys spilopterus. The sequence continues at coordinate 13,553,969 of JBBPDA010000039.1, forward strand.
GGTGGACTGAGCAATGAACCACTGACTTGTATCCAACCCTAACATTAAACATGTTCTTTTTTTTTACCATATGAACCTTAATATAAGCATCATTAGCTAGAACATCCACCATCAGACTGTATGCTCCAAATTTATTTTACAAGCAAAAGATGTTTGAAGTATCAATCTTATCTTACTGTATGTTCTGTATCAGCTATATGTTAACCCTTAACCTTAATCTTAACCTGTGCCAGTCTTTTGATAGTTTCACTGCAATCAGACTGTCAGGTCTAGGTGTAGATGCTACTATACAAACAAACAAACAAAAAGCTTATTCTTAACCTCAAGTTATGCTTTGACCAGTCATATGGAAAACTCTATGAACCGAGATCAGGGGGAAAAGAATGCTCAGATATGTAAAATTGCCTGTTATGCATCCCTTGTATTCTTCCTCACCAAAAGGAAAAAGCTTCCTTAGGGACAGACTTTGCTTACGCACCATATGCACTTACATTGGTGAGCTGACTGAGGCTGTTTTTTCTTTTTTTTGTTTGTTCTTTTTTTCTCTTCTGTACGCGTGTGTGTCTGGGTGCAGGGTGGATGCCAAATGGGAGCACTTCCAAATCACTGATGCCGAGGTTTCACATTCCAATCAGCTCTCCTTAATTTGCACGTTCAGAGCCATGCTCTGGAGCTCCAGCTGAAGTAGATGATGTGGCTTAACCCACAGAGAGCTAGAGAGAAGCTGGGAGAGCAGCTGTAACCAGGGGTTAAATTGGATTTTGGAAGGAAGTGGAACTCTCCCTTAGTTCGCTAAAGATACTCTGGATAGCTAGGCAACAGAAGCTGAGATATGCTTTGTTCACACTGCAGAAGTTTGACCACTTTTGACCACATGGCATGACTGCATGTTTAATCGGGATCAACAATTGCTATATGTGAACATTACAAAGACTAGATTCCAACTCAGACCAGATAAAAACTGCTAAACTGCTAAATATCTGGGCTAGTCACCAGTGAGCTACAGCCATTGAGGGTGCAGAACATGAGTCGATGGACAGAGGCAAAGGACATTCACCTCATGAAAAACAGAGAATGGTTGTGTTGTGGTGGACTACTTAGGATTACTTAACTCAAACGCTCTCTGTGGAACAGACGTACTGCCAGTATGTGCTGATCCATTCCTTCACCCTCATCCCTTTCTGTTTCATGGATTTGAGAACTTATGATTGGGCAAACAGCACTTATTGGACATAATTTTTACACTTCTTTTTCATTATATAACTTTGTTTTGTAGACCAGATGAACCAGTTGTTCTGAAAGATGATGTAGTTAGTGACGCCCTGTCACTGCTCTGTTAACATTGCACAACTGTCTGACTTGTTATCAAGAGTCTCGAGGTTTTCGATCCAACCACTTTCAGAATCATGTAGTCAAGCCATTAGCTAGCCAAGACACAAGTTAGCATACACATCGACATACCAAAAACAACTAGCTTGATCATTTTACACACAATTGAATATAGGAATCTGGAAATTATGTGTATCTCTATACTTAAAAATACATCTCAGTCTCAACAGTCATTCCAATCTTTTCTGTAAATACATCCTCAAAACGTCTCTCAATTTGCTCAGCCTGTAAGATGTGTCAGTGTGGTTTAGGGTACAATATGACTTACTGTCAGATTAAAAAAATAACATGAATGTTTTTAGACAACGGGGTCTGTATTCCCAGCACACTTCAATAACGGGGGTTCAGAGAATGAGTGTTCATGACAATACCCATTAAAAATATGGAGCAGCCTGATCTGAGATCTGTCCTCCTCACAATTGCTTTGTCAATACAAGCCCCGGTGTTGTCTGAAATGGCTGTCTGTAGTGGTGAAGCTTTGTTTATTCTTTAGAGCTGGGTTGAGGGGGTTGAGAAAAATGTTGCCGATGTATTTTTTCAAAAACCATTTGATTGAATTTTGAGTTCTACTGTTTATTATAGACGTTTGCTTCAAACCTTCAGTGCTAAACTCAAAATTAGCACTGAAGCAAAATCTGGACTCCAGACATCTTCCAACATGTCGTGACTAATTGACTACATATGGGACTGACTACAAGATTGCTCCTTATTGATATCTTACACTTATATTGTGTATGTCACTATTTAGTGCCAGGGATTTAGCTGGGTATCTAACACTGTTTTGCACTAATCCAAAAGACTTAACCAGTACAGTACAAAACAATTAAGTAGTACAGTGTCATAATGTAAGTGGGGTCTCGCTTGGTCTTGACTATTTAGTAAAACTTCAGAATGCAGTGACTTCTGACACAAATACTGTATAATGTTAAACACAGACTTGTTTCTGCTAATACACTATAAAATTACTCTATTTGAGATGCAAATATGGTTAATAATTTTGTTGTTGTAATGCAAGTGGGAAGCACTAAAGACAGTAGATCACTGATCAGTTGGTGCTGGGATGCCTTTCTGAATCTCTGTGACCCAGTTTAATCACTAGCTGTAACAAAACTGCAGTGTGCATGCATGTTTCATCGGAATGCATGCACGAGGGAGTGGGTCAGGCTTCTGTCTGCTGGACTTAGTGGGTGAGGGGCTTACACGTGCTGGGTGGGAGGGAAGCATGGGGGGCATAGAGCCCCTAGGCGATGACAGGTGAAGCCCTTCTTCACAGCTGAGGCCCTGGCAGGCAGTTGACCTGAATCCAGGCTTTCTGCACAGCACATGCCCTGTGCTCTGGATTATTGCAGCACTACTGCAGTAGCTCAATTCGAACACACAGTATGGCGCCTAATGGAGCAGCTAATGCTCAGCTAGCAGAGCTCGGTGAGAGACAAAAACTTGCGTGCTCTGATTGACAAATGTTAAAAATGCAACTCTTTTCAGTTTTTAGACCCAAAAGGCGCTGGTTACATTGGGAGCAAATGTCATCCCAAAGCCTTTTTTTCATCCAACGGCTCTGTTCTGACATGCTTAAAGGCAGAGAAGTAGGAAAGGGCACCTATTTGCACTTATGCCTTGAAAAAAGTAGAGCGTGGTCATGCTCAAAAACACTCTGACATCTATGAGCCGAAGCGCATTGGTTTTATCATCGCTAGGAGTGCGTCTGAGCTTTAATCCACGCTCTCCATGTCCTAAGACTCAGCACACTTTAAACAGCTTAGAGCTCCTCAGAAATCCTCCACCATTCTCCACGCTGAATCCGATGACACCACAGCTTGTTTTACAAAAGCACTGCAATATTGCTTATTAGAGCTCCCATAGCTACTGTTTGCAAAAAAGTGCAAAGATAGATACTGGTGAAAAAAAATCCCTAACATTATGTTCAGTAGCACAAATGCACCATGCTTTGCTAATAATTTATACTTTCCATCTGTGGCTTGGACATGGTTTATGATCACAGACCCGCTGAAACTGTGCCAGGATCTCCTACCTTTCAGAGGCCTTGTCCAGCCAAGTGGTTGGCCATTCAAGCACTGCATAGCCAGGGCTTCCTTTGTCAGTGTTAATGAATTAGAAACCATGACCAATAACAAACCATACAAAGTTTAAAACTTCTGTACACAAACTATGCATTACTGCTGGATTGGGATTAAGCCTTGCCATGGACCAAATTTACCTTTCAATGGAAATGTCCATTCAAAATCCTGTGTAGTTCAAGACTAGGCTTAATTCCTTGTCTAGAAAACCTACATCCCTATGTGGCAAGAAATACATATAAACTGATAAATCAGATTCTGTTTCTTATGTTTTTTTTAGCAGTAATATGCAAAATATATTCATATGAATAATATTTTAAAACGTACCATCATGTAAATTGCTGACTAATCATTAGTTATTGAAATGCTACATTTTCATTGATTCTTTTCATGAATCGCTCTTTCTGCATGTCTCCTACACTCTAAAAAGAGATGTGCCAAAAATGGCACAGATTGTGTAGAAGTGAGTGTATTCAGAAACAAAACATGTTGATGTAGAGGCAGTAAATGTGTCACCCTTCAGAAATTTGAGAAATGTAATTGGTCATAATTTAAATAAGCATAATTATGTTTTTTCTTTGAGGGGAAACAATATATATTTCTACCCTTCAGTGATAACATTTCACAATGTTAACTCACGTCAAAAAATTTTTTTTTAAATGTAAATTTATTGAACTGATACATGTGTTACTAGTGACACAGTAGATATGCAGACAAAAATGACAGATCTAGGAATGTTGTAGCTATTCCACTTTTAAAAAGATGTGCCCCACAGTTTTGTCATCAGATTCATTAGGAAACTGGTGGACCTCTGTGTGAACAATTCTGACTCTAGGTTGAGCTGCTAATGAGCAACGAGTGATAAAAGAGGGATGAAATGGAAAGGGTGAGAATCCCCTTGCTGTGAAACAATTAAACCTTTCGCAAAGTCATTTGGGCTTATATATAATGTATTTGCAATAAAAGTGTACAACTCCCAAAATTTTTATTTAAACACAATTAACGACTTTTATTAATGTTGACATGCTTGCTCAGGACAAATATTCAGTTTCACTTCCATTTTTTCAAAAATATTAAACACATGATGTGCATAAAAAAAATAATATTCTTTTCACTTCACATCTCCATCATCTCTGAGAGAACCTTAGCTGACAAAAGTGGAACCTGAAACATTCTGGTCAGCCATGTCATTCCTCAGTCTTACAGAAATGGTAATAAAAGCTACTGTGTCTGAGACCAAGGAGGGGGGGTTTAATCTAATAACTACCATTATGTCCAGAGACATTACATACAGCAAGTGAACCCTAATGTCGTTATGGCCCTTTTGTAACAGATTATGCTTTGTCTGTAGGCGTATCATGCTTATATGTCCGGGGCTACCTTTAGTGGCCAGGGGACTTTTTCTGGAGAAAATGCCGTCCTTTGAAGGTGTTCACAGGCAGGCCCATGTGGATATTATCAGCAACCCTCAGCTGAACCACAAGGCCTGCCAGACCCCTCAGTGCTGTCGACTGGCAGGCTGTTGCTCCAAGCTGCAGGCTTCTGCTTCCTCCTGTTTTGGCACAAACTTCAGGGCAGATGCCATTCAAGTCCCTTGGGCATGTGTGTATGTGTGTGTACACGGTGTGGGTATTTCCATATGTGTGTTTCTATGTATGTGTGCTGGATGGAACCTGTGGCTGTAGAGCTTTAAGCAGGAAGAGTCTAACATTAAACAGGCTGTGTGTAACAACAGAGTGTCAGAGAGTGAGGCCTATCCAACAGATGGACTGAGTCATCAGGCTGGGAGATACGGAGGTAGGTTCAGGGGAACTGATGCATTCAATCAGATTATGGAACTAGAAAGAGTCCCCAGGTTCTTTTTTAATCTGAATCAACTCGCTCACCATAAAATAGAGAAATTACATCTGTAGAGGCCATATGCTTAACCCCTGTGCTTAAAGGGACCCATGTGGGTCTGCACACATATCATACAGGGCTGACACGACATAGGCGAACTAGACAGTTGCCTAGATTGGCACTTGAAGAAGGCTAACAAAACATACCAATTTATTCCCACCTGATTAAAGTGTTTTACCAAGCTCTCTGAGGTAATTCTGCTGTCCTAGATACACTTTATAGGGAACATGTCTGGAATGTGGCAAAGTTAGCTAACCTGTCTGCACAATTTGGTTGTTAGCTAACCTGTCTGCATAATTTGGTTGTCAAATTCTTTATGAACTTCCTGGATTTTGTGTAATTGTTTGTGAATGGACAGCATGAATTCTCTCTGCTTTTAAACTTCGATACTAGTCTAATGGCTACATACTGCTACAGCTGTGGCTTTGTTATAAAACACTGCATAATTTTGAAGTTGGGAGCAGTTAAATTATGTTTTGTCAAGAGTGGCTCAATGTCACACCCTGGCCCTACTACTTATAATAATAATAAAGCAATTACTGAAATATAAGTTAATTAATAAAGCATATGCCTCCAGCTAAACTGGATTAAACTCACTGACACTGATGATGAAACCGTATTTTCAGGTATTTTTTTCTGATCACTTTCCAGTTTCACCACTTATCTGATTATTTATCAGATTAGATTAGTAATTTTAGTAGTTTTTAGTGCATGTAAACCCTTAACCTGTTTTCTTTCATTTTTCACACTGCATAAGTGGAAACAAGAGCCGATAAAGACAAACTTCTGGGAAACAGTAAACACTGTAAACTGGCAAATGACTACAATTCAAAGCCATAAAACTCCCAAATAAATATTTACCATCAAACAAGTATTCTATTGACGAGGAGTTTACATTTTCAACACATGCTTTGCTTTAACTTTATTGGTGAGTTGCTATTGGTGAGTTGCTAAGCAATGGAACAGGTGCATGTTTGGAAAGAAATCTGATTGCTGGGTGAATTTTTTTTCCTCATGATGAGATTACTGAAGTTCATATGATAGTTGTTGCCTAGTGGTTAGGACTTTGCCCTTGTGAACTGAAGGTCACAGGTTCAAGTCCTGGCCTGGGCACCACTGAAGTACCCTTGAGCAAGGTACTGTCCCACTACACTACACTGCTCCCCAGGCCCTGGTAATAGCTGCCCACTGCTCCACGTGTGCATGTGTAATGGGTTAACTGCACAGTGTAATGGGTTAGGGTCACATTTCATTGTGGTGCTCAAGTGTGTTCACAATGACAAACAGTCACTTTCACTTTATAAAAATGTTGAATGGCCTATTGCCAAAATCTGCCGTCCTGCAATTTTCATTGTTATGTTTGCATGTTACTATTACAAACTAGTAAACAAACAAGTGTAAGTGTCCTCACACTTCAGTTTTCAGTTTAATATATTGGTTCTTAACAAAGCGAAACACAATTGTTTACCAAAAAACAAGACTTAGTTAATAGCTGAATAATATGCCTGAAATATTAGTATCTAAAATCTGCCGTATAAAGAAAAGTTAGCAAAAAAAATTGTGAAACAACAATAACTGATTTTTTAAAAAATATTTACATAACTTTAACTCTTGACTGGGAGAGAGACTATAGTACAGTTTTTTTACACAAGCAAGAAAACAAGGGTATCATCTGTCACTGTGTCATGTTTCCATGGAAATCAGTGTGAGAAAGATATTTGTGAAGCAGAATTTTCTGTCTCCTAAATGAAACTAGAACATGCCACCAAATACCCATCCTATTTGGCACCCACCATGTTTGCTGTGCACAGCTTAAACTGTACTGAAACATACAGTATTGCACTGATCTATATAACAGAACTGAGCAATGCACATGCTAATATGCATATGCTAAAGCTAAAGTCTTCCAAACACCCAGCCACCCACCCACTATCCCTCCCCCACACACCAACTGATCAGGCATCAATATTCATAAATATGTAGACATCATTTATTCAGACAAGCTGATCGTCCTTTAGTTGTGATAGTAATGCTTTTGTCAGTCAGTTTTTGCCCACTTCAAGATGCAGGCCCCATTCTATTTTTTTTTCTTTTCCTATTCTTGCATCACTGCAGAGACTAAAATTAGACTTAAATCATTGTGCATTAACTGCTCCCTGAATCGTCTTTGCACTCTACAATTTATGCTAAGCCCTGCAAAATGTCAGTCTAAATATAGGAGTGGAACAAAGATAAGATTTTGCTCGTTTGTGTTGAGCTAAACACTTTGCCAGTGATCTTCTCCCAGTTTTGAATTTTATCCTCCCTCCACACTACCCCCAACCCCAACCCTTGCTCACATGCACCCGCAGCAGGATATTGTGACACCAAACTGACAAATCCTAATTCAGAACATACAAGCAGAAACAATGAGGCAACCATTCAGGCCTTGACATATTAGTGCATGAGTAAGAATAATTGAATAATGCAAATGTAGAACCTGTATGATGACATCTGTCTGTAAATTTTTAATTAGCAATACGTCATTTGCATTAATTGTGAAGAAACATAATGACTGAACATTTATTTCAGGTATATATTTTTATATCAGTATATATTTGCCAATTGTGTAAATTAAGCCTTTATTTTACTAATGAGAGACCTTTCCGTTTCAGTAGGGTTGGGCTCTAGCCTTGATGATGTCTTTTGTGCATGACTATAAGCTGATGCAATGTGATTCAAAGCAATGAGGCTTGTATCTGGAAAGGAAATGCGAAAGTGGCTTCTGGTAAATGCATCTTAAGCAGGAGTGCTTTTACACCGCGTGTTAAGGAGTCCGTCCAAAACTGAACACCCAAGATGTGAACCACGTAATACTGAGAGTGAAAATACCTACTACAGAGAAAAAAACATAGGCTGCTGGTAGCAGGTGCAGCTCCGTTCGAGTGGCTGTCAAAGCAAGAGCAGGATAATCAGCTGGGCTCTTTCGTCGAGATGCGTGGTAAAACAGAAAGGCTGTGTCACGAGCCAAAATATCTGCTCCTTCCCTTTTTGTGGAATTATCAAAGCAAGAAGAAGCTAGATCTATGCATGTAACGCCTGCAAGCAATCCAAATTAGGGCAAAGAAGTGAAAAAACAGAGAGAGAGAGAGAGAGAGAGATTGTCACAAAAATCAGAAAACAACTGCACAGCCCACATGGTGCATCATGGCAGCAGTCAAGTGAATAACACAACAAGAGAAAGCTTTGCGGAATATTGATTTAATGCTGCATTCAAGCAGTGGAAGATGTGCGCCCTGTATTACCCATGCTCTATTTCCCCCCATACCTTGGGCCTTTGCTTTAATGCCACTTGGTGAGGAGGAGAGCAGAATATTCCTTGTGCATCTAACACAGGGTCTTGCCATTTCGGAATCCAACCATGAACCAAATCGATCCAGATACCGAAAGCAATCAGTAGAGCTGATTTTATGTTGGGGTATCAGTGTTTCACATCATATTTCACTAGCAAGTGAGGGTGGCTTTTACTCAGACATTCAATTAGCATAATGTGCCAGCAAGGGCAAGATTTTCATGTCCCGTTCTCATCCGTATGCCAACTGTGAGGGTACAACTGTCTTGTGTAATGCTGGAACTATAGTAATGTGGTGGGGGGGTTGAAAGATGGGATTTGTCAGATCACGCAGGCCTATGGACACTTATTTTATTCCCTCTACTCCTGTCACCTAAATCAGATGTTGGCACTGGTAAATGGTGGGTATTAATATAAATTTTACTATTACTTTTAATGGAAATTTTAATTGGAAACTGAATGCAATATGTTGTCAAGTTAAAAAAAATACTTCTGCAGAAAAACACACATCTAAAACCTTCTGAATAATAATAAAGTTACATTTTCACAGGAAAAACAGATCACCCAAAAAAAGCACTGTCTGCATACTTAGAAATTCAGGGCATTTGCCTTTATGCTGATGCAGTGAGACAAAGCAAGCTGGAAAGGAAGTGCAAAGATGGCTTCTGTTAAATCATAGGCATTGTCTGGACGCTTGTAACAAGACTGCTTTGTAATTATTACTATTATAACTATAATTATTTTAATATAGAGTTTTACATTTATGAAGCCTATTTAGAACCAAGAAGAACTTCAAGGGCACTTATTAGAAAGCACACTCAGAAAATCTGTCCATTTCCCTTCAAATAAAATCAAATTAATGTATTCAGTTTATGCACATTACATTACCTGAGAAGTCCCCTTAAACGTCGGGCATTGCACAATGTTATAAACGTTAACCTTGCAAATGAAAGAAAGCAAAGTGTACAATTTCTCTTTCTCACGCATTCTTGCACACCAGTCAGCTCGCTCGCGAGGATCCAATGGAACGGAGGCAAGCCTTTCTATCTACACGCCCTCAGCCAATGGCAGCGCTCTCCACGGGTCACGTGAGGGCCGGTCTCCCTCTTGCCTCTTTCCCACCGCGCTCACTCGGCGAAGCGCAGGAAAGCGGCGAAGTGTCAGTGAGGGTCCGGCCGCTGTGGGACGAGTAGGGTTATCGGCGCCTGGCAGGTCCACTTGTACTCACAACTTCTCACTTTTTCTTTGTTGTCCGAAGTGAAATTGACCCGCAGCGCTGCAGCGTCCCCTCCTCGGCGGTTTTACTATGACCAAACGGACTTTCCAGCGCGTCTGGTGCCTGAGGACTCGCCCTGACTACGGCGTCGCGTGCGCAAATGACGGTTGGTTGGTGTTGATATTTACTTACGTGTGCGAGTGTTTTCTCCTCGGACCGCCCGTGACTGGGGTTTTTACTTTAGCCAGCTCGAGCCAACACGCTTCTTTTTGGTATCACGATCCTGAAACTCTTCGTTTTGAGTGTGGCGGCTGAGGGTGAATCGCGTGCTGTGGGGTAACTCGCTAATGAACACACACACACCAATTTTACTTTTAGCAGAGGTTTTTTTAGTCTTCTCAACACGGTTCGCTTTCGCTCAGGCGTTATACATTTTGTGTTTAAAACGGGGTTTTTTTTACAGATAGAACGCCATGAACCCGTTGACCCGTGCTGCGAGGCTCCAAGTTGCTGCTACCCGGCCGCTCAACACGGCTGACTTAGAGAGAGAGAGAAGAGAGAGATGAGTGCTTCAAGTTCAGTTCGCTTTTGTCAAAGTATGTTCAACACTGACTATGCTAAAGTCGGTTTTAACATGTGGTAAACGTAGAAGAGTAGAAGAGTGAGCCAATGACAGCTTGACCCACATCAGGATGTTTTAACATGGGTCTTTCAGCCTGTCTGCTACTAAACATTTTCCCATTAGAACTTTTTTTAATGTACATATTATGGTATATGCGTCCTTGTTCATCATATTTCATGGGTGGGATTATGGTGTGTATGTGTATGGAGAGGGGGGGTTCTTTTCAAGATGGCATTATTACCAAAATTGTTTGATGTTTGAGAGTCTTCAGATGTTTTTAATTAGGAACTGCCAAAAAAAGGCAGTCTGTCCCATTCTCCGGGGCTATGCTCTGGAAGAAGAAAAAAGCCACCGAACATAGAAAGTCACTTCAGTTGAAGATCGCCTAATCAAATTTTTATAGCTCTCTCGCGCTCTCTCTCTCGCGCTCTCTTTCTCTCTCTCTCTTTCTCTCTCTCTCTTTCTCTCTTTCTCTTTCTCTCTTTCTCTCTCTCTCTCTCTCTCTCTTTCTCTCTCTCTCTTTCTCTCTCTCTCTTTCTCTTACTCTCTCTTACTACCACGGTGTATTACGCCTTCTTTGTCTGCCTCCTTTGCTAACCACACCTCCCCCAAAAAGCAGCCAGCACAGACACCTGAAGGCTAGACATAATGATCAACAGAGTCCCAGTCTGGACCGCTGCCTGTTCTTTAATCCCCCCCTCCGTCTCCTCTTTACTGTGTTTCTTCCATTTATCCCTGCATCATTTCTAATGCACAGCTGAGGAGCTGCATGTATTTTATGGGAAAAGTTTACTGAATGGAGGTTGGAGTGTCTCTCACTCAAGCACACACACGGAAACACAGACTTCATATGTGACATGGGGGAGGTTTTGTACCCTATATACCCATATACATACCCATATACATGCATACATTTAGATGTGCACGCGCACACACACTATGGAAACATGATAGGCCACACTGTCTTGTGTGTGTGAGGGAAAGAAATCTTTTTTTTCCATTGTGCGGATTTTAGCATGCAGCTACAAAATTTGCTGAGCAGCAGTTACAGTTTCTCTTGCATGCACTGAGACTTCCATAGAGCACAGGCTTCCGTTTGTCCTGCAGTAAAGAGCACATTTGGCCGAGCGCAATGTAGATTCTTCCTCAAGGCATGTATAAAAGCGTGTCGCTTTTGAGCTTTGATCACACCAGCTGCGTTCTACCACAGCAGCCCCTTTTTCGCTTGGTCTTTACATTTCTTCAGAACGTGGTTGATTTGCCACCTATTGCGTTATCATTTATAAATGATTGCGTTATCATTTATTTATGTGCTTCTTTTACTGGGCGGAGATGTAGGGCATAAATTAATTTGCAAATTTGGCATGTTAAATGAGATCATAACCATATGCCATTTCTACTGTGAACTATATAGACGGAGAAGGAAGGAAACCTAATGTTTTAGCATAGCAGTTGGTCATGTGTCATGACATGAAACGTTTGGTGTAGCAGCTGAAAGAGAGGCCCTTGTTTTGCTCACAGTGGCAGACATTTCACGAATACTCCCTCTCAAGGTTTTTTGCACGTCTGTTGTGTTACTAGTATATTTTAAAACTATATTTATATAAATTAGTGTATTTTTGTGTGTAATCTGTATATTCAGTTGTTTTTTTTTAGAGTTTTATTTAAAGCTCTTCTCAAATGTTTCTACACACACACACACACACACACACACACCTTTGTCCTTTTCATTTATTTGCTTTCAAAATCCGCATGCAGTCTTCCATATTCCCTACTACGCTTGGATGAGAGAGTCATGTATGAGATCTCAGTCGAAGTCTAGTCTTGTGTTCATGAGGACGCTGAGAGCAGACATTCTGAAGTGTAATAGCACCAAGAGGACGACAGATCCCCTTTTTCCCCCCTCTCCTCCTCTACCATAAGCCTTTGAACGAGTGTAATAAAAGGTTCAATAGAAGCAACAAGCTGTTTTTTTCCTCTGCTCTCGCACGTTCATTGAGGCATTCTACCTGGCAATGAATAGGAGGCCCACTGAAGCCCTGGCTCACAGGAGGAGTGTTTATTGAGGGTTGAAGGGCCAGAGAAGTCTACAGAGTCAAACGGCCATGCACGAAGGTGCGTTATTGGTTGAAAGTGAATGGCTGTGGGTTAGAGCGTCCGTGCTTGGCTTGTTTCGTTCTTATTTGACCTGATGTTTCATGTTTTAATAGAAATGTACACGTATTGAATGAAAGTGCACTCTTTTTAGTGCAATAACAGGGAATGTTAAATGGTGTTGTGAAACTAGCATGTGCCTTCACATCCTGTGAGTTAGCGTGTTCTACTGCAGTAGACTGATTCAGCAGGAGAGGAAAAAAAAAGGAAATAGCATGATGACCACGCCTAGTAGGTCCTTCTGGAAAACAGCATTTTTGTCTTCATAAAAGTCCATCACAACCTGCAGTGACATCCTGAGTAATCCAGATGTCCGTTTATCGTCTTCCTTAATGTTAAACACAGAATAAAGCTGAATATATGCTGCGTTAGGTTGAAAAGAGTATGAAACATACAGATGGTATTTTTTTTTTTTTTTGCTAATTCATGGTGTGGACTTTGGAGGTCTTGTTTGACAAATTCTACTTTTCCATGAGAAAAAAATCTGGCCGAGAGGAGGTTAATTGTTTTTGAATCTTTTATCTAGCAAGAGAAAATGGCGGAACGGGAGCATAATTGAGCTGCTGGCCGTTTGAGTGGTTATGGATTAGAGAAAGAAGGCCGAGGGTGAGGGGGAGGTAGTCGGATAGAAAGAGAGAGAAAGAAAGAAAGAAAAGAAAGGCGAAAAGGCCCATGTTGTGCATGGTCGCCGCAGGGGTTGTCTGGACCTTTCAGACAGAGAAGGAGTGCAGGTCTATTTAGTCAGTGCCCCATGTGAGCTGTGAACTTTGACCTACGCCTTGCCCCTCCCTGCTCCAGGTGCAAGTATCTTCTCTAGCAAGTTCAGTACATTTACAACATTCACCCCCCAACACACACACACACACGTACACACTGGAGGGCTTAGGGTAACATGGCGTGACTACATGAAGCCTCCCCACATTTCACCTCATGTGCTGTTGTGGTTCTGTGTGCCTGTGTGTGTGTTGGGGGTGGGAGTTGGGGGGGGGGGGGTGGGGTGTGTGTCATATTTGAACCGGTAAGTGTGAAACACATTGAAGAGGGTGGAGCGCCCACTTATTTCTCCACTTCACCTTGAGATTGGAATTGTTTGTAGAAGTGGTTTTTATGACAAAAAAAGAATGAAAAAGATAATGCATCACAATATTCATGAACGTACTAATCAGGAGGTCGCCGTGTGTAATTATTGCAGTGTTTGATAATTCCTGAGCAAACCTCCTCAGGCAGTAGTGACTGCTGCCTTATGCTATTAATGTGCTTTAATACAAAATACGTGTGGGCCGAACTATCAGCACAGCCCACTACTTAAGTGCTGTAAGGTTAATGAGGCAATTTACATATGTCTTGCCACTATCTGGATGCAGTGTGTAACACGGGCTGTGTAATGTGGAAAGCCACGTGAATAAAGGTGCAGGTAATCCTTTCTCTTTCTGTGGTGTTAATTTGGAGACCTCATTCTGGCGTTTGTCTCTTTTGTTAAAATCCCACTGTTTAGGGTTGCAACATGCTAACTGGTAACTATATTTAGCTTTTTTTTATATATGAAGCTAGATACAGAACTACAGAACCAACATCATTCTGGGAAACCTGCATATGTTGTTTTAGCAAATGATCAACCAGTTTTCAGCTTAAAATAACATTTGAAATGTTAATGACGTTTACATGTTAAGTTTACTATTTTGTTGTAAAACGTAAAAAAAAAAGCCCTCCATCTATATTAACACGATTCCATGTGTTGACTTCTTATATTATGCTCTTGCTTTTGAGTATATCATCAGTGCTACTCCAGTGGTGGTCTGGTATGTTTCTGACCCAGCACGGATCACTCTCCTCTAGGTGTGGGCGATCTGACAATTTCCAAGGTCTACAACTGAAGCGAACAGTAGAGATTATGACCTTTTTTGTCAAAAGTAATGCTTCTTAACTTCACATAAAACTTTAATGGCCACTAATAATTGTAGATCTGTTTTTTCTTCACAAACCAACAGAAAAAATGACAACTACGTTGCTTTGCTGATTGGCCGGATTATATCACGTGTCTCTTTTGTAGGGTTTGTCTCATTTGTGATGTATTTGGGGGGAAAAAAACAATTCAGCGTGAGCTAGCAGCATGGAGGTTAAGGAGCTGGTGCCCAAAATAGGACGTCAGTAGTGTGGCAGTGGTTTGCACAGTCCGATTTCTGTTGGCTGCTGATTATAATATGAGGTTAAAACTCTGTTGTTGTCTGAATGTTTATTTTTCCATGAATGCTGTAGTGGGCAAGTGTCAGAATGTGAAACTTTTGTATTATTATTGTACTACACCTTTTCCAGTTTACATTTACTGCTACAATGTGGATTTTCTCAGTAATGCATTTTAATTTGTAAAGAAAGTCTCCAATTCATGTTCTAGAATTTGATTTTGTGAAAAAAATTGTGACCGGAGTATTTTGATAAGATCGCCCACCCCTATACTCCACTTTCAGTAGAGGTTATATTCCTAGTGCTCCTCTGACCTTGGCTACAATCATCAAAAAGGTCCACCACAGAAAAAGAAAGGAATATTTGATTGTCTCTGTTCATGTGACTTCTGTCATCTTTCTGCCCCTTTTCAGAATAGATCTTTTTTGGCTGCTTATAGTCAGTAATAGACAAAGGCTGACCACTTGACAATCAATAGCCAGACTACAGAGCAGTTGAGCTCAGTCTAAAGAGAATCAAAAGGACAGCTTTCTGACAGCCGAAATCAGATAACGGTGACTGGCCTGTGCCTAAATGCCTCACCTGTCTGTAGAGGGACCTTAATCGGCTTGATGTCCGTGCACCCGACACCCACTAAGAGCATAACTGAGATGGACCGTAAAAAAGATGATGACGTGCACTGGATCCTTGCTGTTTGGCTTCTAGGTGTGGTAGATCATTGGATTGGTAAGGGGGTTGTGAGTAAGGGCTGTTTGGGGTGTAGAAGCCTGCGTGTCCCTGCTGACAACACAAGCGGATGGGTGGGATTAATTTGCTGTCGCCTTCTCTTGCCGGATGAGTTCTCAATTTGCCTCGCCTTCTTCACTTGCTGTGATTTAAAATGGTTTTGCTCAAATTTGACAAAGTGTCAGATTCAGTGCGAGTGTACGAGATTAGTGTCCTGTGCCATAAGTAGATGGCAAAAAAGGAGGACACTAGTCTAATGCCACCGCAGCAGGCACAATCCAAGATGAAAGAAATCAAATGTCCAAATTTTACAAATTCAGCATTTGTTCAAGTGGTTGACTATCAAAGCAGAGCAGCTGTAAGGAGGCTTTATTTGGTGGTTGCACTCCGTGAAAGTAGTAATTTTTCAGCTGTGCTGCTCACTTTAGACTTTAGTACAGCAACGTTTGTGATCTCTCAAGCCATTGTGCGGAAACATATCCAGTAATGAATTTGCGATTGCTGTATCTTGTACTAACCAAGTGTATGAAATTACTATTTTATTTATTTATTTTTTTTTTTTTTACAGAGGTACCAGGGTGCTGGAAATCCTTCTAATATTCTTCATGACCTGATGTAAATACAAACTTCCATATCTACTGCAGCACATGTGAGATTTGAGGTTTTTCTTTAAGTGGCAAAACTAAAATGCAGTTGTCCAGCATTTGGATGTTTTTAGGTTGATGGATGGAACTGGGTGATTCTGGAGATGCAGCCTCTGAGACCGTTCACCCTTTCAAAACCCACCCAAACTGTAGCACTGCTCTCAGTCCAGCCATTCACACATTGGTTTTCTTTTCCTTCTACTATTTACATACTAACAGAATCAGTTTCATTCATTTCTAGACTTCTTGTACAGACGTCATGTAGAATTGATGTCTTGACATAATAAGGACATTGTAGCAAGACCAAGTGCATTTTGATTTGGACACCAGTTTGACTAAAATGTCTTTAGCTTGTTTAATTGAAATAGGATGGACAATAAACCCCAACTCCCAAGGGGCCACTTTATTTGCAGGGCAACCTTCATGAAACCTCTCTGGTTCATGAATGGGTGGTATTGGCTGTTTAATCTCCAGAGGTTTCCCTGCCTTGTTCACAACTGCATCCCAACTCCCTCTGGTCTTGCCCTGGTCACCTCCTAATTTGAGTTAAATAGTCCATTTAAAATACATTTGTGTTGAAGTGAATCTGGCGTTGTCATGCTTCCCCGCCAGATAGTGGCACTCCCTTTGTTGGCATCTGCTTGAGTGACATGACTTTTGTTGGCTTATGATACCTAATTAATTTCAGTGTTTATCTGCTCAAGTGTTTATTTTTCTTTGCAAGAGATTACTTTGTGTGCAGAGCCTTTCCATGATTTGATTTGTAAGACTTTATCGTACTATAGAACGTAATGCAGTGAATGTCACATGCATAGCCATTGTTTGCATCCATGTGTTTAAAACACCACCAGGAAATAGCACACACACTTGTTTCTGAATTTAGATAAAAAAAGAACATTTCAAACTTCCTGCCTGAATTCTCTTGTAAAGCAGCCAAACTGAAGCCAGTCTGGAGTGCCTGTTTTCCTTATTGTACAAATATTCAGTACGATGAGTCAGTACTACACAGCTTGGGTCCACCTCATACTAGTTGAGCTGTGTACCCAGTTCTCTGCTCAAGTTTCAGTAAGACTAAGTAATTGTGATCAAGGCAAAGGCCAATTTGAGTATAGCCATAAAGGTTTTCTACAGAGGGAATCTTTTTACTTCAAGTAATCTAATCAAAGTGGTGATGTTTTGGAAAATCTTTGAATGCAGTCAACTGTTAAATGGAAAGCCACAGGTGGCAGTCGTTTAAGCCTACCATACACCTTCAGCAAAATATAAAAATGTTCAAAAGTCACTTTAGGAAATATTACAAATGTTTAAATTATTAAAACATTGTGCAGGAAATCGCTTTAGTCTTGTTTATGTTTTAGCATATTTCCTAATTATGTGTGTTTTGTTTCCACTTTTTTTTAAATGAATTTTATAGGTTTATTAGGTATTCGGATATGATTTTAATTACTAAATTAAATAACAAAAATGAAAAAAAAGAAACAGCAGTGTGGTTGCCAATTTTAGGTAGCGATATAAGAAATACTGCTTCAGCTTTTTATATAATTTGACGAATATAATTAAACATGACCAGTAGTTTAGTGATTTAAACTAAATACATAAAATTAAATTTTGATGGTTTTACACCTAGTCCTTATTGTAATTTAGGCTTAAATTATTCAATAATAGCATTTTATTATGAGCTCACTCATATGTTATATCAATCCAATACAAATCAGTTACACTGTCTAGATTATATATCAATTACATTGCTCTTCACTCTGCTTTTTATCTGGCTTAGACAGGGAATTGTGAAGGGTTCATGTAGCTGTTAATACTAGTTTCATATTTGTTTAAAAACACTTACTTTAAACTCAGTCGCGATGCTAAAAGACACTCAGTTTAAAGATGCTGAACATAGATGGGCCTGTGTCATGAATCTTGGTTGTATATTCAAATATTTGACCTCTCAGACCCAACAACAGCTGCTTGCTCAAACTCTGATCCCAGCAATAGGCCACAGTTTTATAACCAAACTGCCCATTTAAGCTCCACCCTTAATACATTTGACAGTTCAGTTGATGAAAACACATTTGTAACATTGCTGGACATAAAAGCCAGATTAACCTATTTAAAAATATAGTTTATTGATATTTCTGTAAATAATAGAAATGTCTGTGTTGCTCTTTGTGGATATTGATGGCAGGACAGTGAAGAATATTTCAGTATGAATTTTTAGTTAAATGTCGTTTCAGTTTCAGAATTTAACTAAAACCCTTCTTTGGGCGAGTGCATACATAGTATAGTGCAAAATGTTATTGCATAATGTGGGATCATAGACATTCTTATACGAATTTGAGAACATAGTCTGACTTGTATGTTTGGAAGAATAATTGTGTGAACATGTTGCCAGTCTCATGCTAACCTGGTGCTTGCTGGCTGAGAATTAAAATTAATATACAATCTTGTGTGTATGATGTAAGCTGCAGTAATATGTGAAAATCCTATAGATATTGTAGACTTGTATGAGCATCTTGTATGAGCAGAACAAAGACTACACTGCATAAAATATAGCAAATAATATAGATTATTACAAGCAATTTTTTGTTTTTTGTAATCTGTCAAATGCAAATGTGCAATACCTGCTAAATGATAAGAGGGAGAAAATATAAGGCCCAAGACAAGTATGATCACACTTTTTTCAGGCTCTGAAATTTGGAATTTTTAAAAGAAATAATCTTTAATTCAATTCAAAAATTAATTTGTACCAATACAAACTTATGTCAAAAGTTTATGTGCACAGATGTTTGTGTATACATTTTCATTGCTTTCAACTCGAATGTTCCGACTGTTTTTCCATGCAACAGTAGGGTTGAGATACGAAGTGGTATGCAAATAAACACACAATTAAAATTATTTTTGCTATAAAATGACTAACCTAATACGCAGTGTTTGAAGATGTTCAGTATTCTAGAAGTACTGAGGATACAGTAACGTGTGTGTGTGTGTGTGTGTGTGTGTGTGTTAAGGGGGGCTTGTCATCTGATTGTCATTGTTAGAATTGCAGTGTCTCTGCTGCTGCTGAACCCTTTGAAATACACTATAATGCTGATTTGACAGAAAAGTACAGCAATAGGTGAGGCAAAAAAAAAACAACTGAGCACACAGCCTTCTCTGTCTCTCTTTGTCTCTCCCTCTCCCTCCTTCTGTCTCTCCCTCTGTTTTGGTCTCTTTCTCCCTCTCCTCTCGTCCTCATCTAGCCTGTCAAGGCATGCCTCTCAGCCGATGGGTGGAGGGTGGAGGCTGGGGGGTGGGGTACCAAGGGGCCAGCTAGGGGTGAACAAAGGAGCACTGTCACTGCTTTTCAGGCCTTCTGAGCCGCGTGGGGTGGGTGGAGGGAACTAGACTGCTGGGAGCGGCGCACGGGAAGGGGGTAGCAAGAATGGCAATTAAATATGGACGAGGCACCATAGAGCGAGCAATACAGAGCAATATAAGCAGCAAGTATTCACACATCCAGCGAGCCTTACGTGTGCACCCATAAGCAGTGCTTGTGAAAGCTCTCTGTTTGCTGTTCACTGTGCAATATTTGTTTAACCCTCTTTCTTTATCTGTGCAGCTGTTCCCTAAAAAGTGAGGGCGAGAGTGATGAGGAATTGAATAGGAGCCCAGCTGCTAGCAATTTCATGAGCCCCTTTTGCCGCTAAAGAGTCTGGGATGAAGTTATGTCTTCAGTCAGTGTGATTATGCTATACTGCAGTGTAGGGGTGGGTAATATGATGTTATTGTGGTCAATTACCTCACAATATTTTTTTGAGTATGTTATGAATGAGTATTGTCACTACTTCTACAACTGCATGCGTCATAAAACCGATTTAGACCAATTGCAAACAGCCTCTCAACAGCAGTCTGTGTACAGTAACCGCATGAACTGCATAGTGGAGTGGAAATCTTAATTTATTTTTTGTCATGTTTGATTTGTACTTCTGGTTTCAGTCTGGCAAATTTTAAAGGGTGGGGGGGGGGGTTCGGTGATCGTGACTCTGTGCTTTTTGATTATGCTTCCTGACAGATCCACAGCTTCTATGCATTCTGTCAAATTTATAATTATAAAGAATTTTAGTGAAGTGTGGGTTGCTCCGTGCTTCAGACGTTTGTCAGTTGAAGGGATTTCCTTATATTCTTTCTTTGTCTTCTCTCCTACCTTTCTGTATTTCATATGTTAGGGAGCCAGAAAAAGCAGAGAAGAGAAAGAACAAAAAATATGCTGTTCCTGATGTCATCCTGAGACCTGTGCTTTTGATGGCATGATGCAGCAGAGTAGAAGATAAAGGTAAGTGACATTTGACTTTTGACGTGTGTGTGTGTGTGTGTGTGTGTGTGTGTGTGTGTGTGTGTGTGTGTGTGTGTGTGTGTGTGTGTGTGTGT
>JBBPDA010000039.1:13574712-13588876 GCA_037974385.1 Arnoldichthys spilopterus
GTGTGTGTGTGTGTGTGTGTGTGTGTGTGTGTGTGTGTGTGTGTGTGTGTGTGTGTGTGTGTGTGTGTGTGTTGTAGTAAATGTGTTTGGTGTATGTAGATGGCCCTCCTCCTCCTCCACCTAGGTTCATGTGTATGCATGCTCCATTTAAGATGGTGAGAGTTTGAATGCGAAACATCTCATGGACCTGGCTTGTAACCCACTCATTCACTCATAAACATTCAGCGGGTGAAAAACTCTCCACAATCTTTCAAATAGCTTTCTATGCTTTGTAAGAGCAGTGCTTCACATTGCTGACACTGGGTTCTTGATCATAGAAAGACAGACGGTGAGAGTATGCTTATGCTTGCCATTTTGCCATTGCGTTTTTTTTTGTGCATGGTAGAGCCATTGCTAAAAAACGTTCACAGTATTTTTAAATCTGAGATAAAAGCGACATAATATTTCAGAAAGTGGAATAATTAACCATTTTAACTATAGCATCATGTAAATGATTTGAATATAATGGTATTTTTGTACAAAATATTCTTAATTTCTTTTGGTACTCATCAAGTGTTTTTGTTGCCGTAAGATAGAAGGAAGTTCCAGAACCAGTTTATGAGGAGCCCTGCCATTACATCACTCACCATTATGTAAAAAATGCCTACAAAACACAAGAGGATGCCCACAAGTGAATCTTTATTGAATAGGGATAATTGAAGCTAAATGGCTAAAAATGTTAAAATCTTTTTCTTGTTTATCATACACAAATCTTTAATTTTGAAATGCAAAAGAATGTACTACAGAAAAACAAACTCAACATTTTTCTATTTTTAAAGCATGTAGGTTTTTGACAGTATGACTCTAGTGTTCTGATTGGTGAGCTGAGTGACTCATTGACTGTTCATGCTCACTGACTTGAATGTACAAAAACAACTGTTAGAAAGTCCTGCAACTAGAGTTGAACAGCATTTCAAAATGACAGAAGTGTCTAAATAATAACACACGTTTATTGTTTTTTAAAAAATGACCAATCATTTAGAAATTATAGTTTTGCACGAAAGCTTTATATGAACCCATTTATTGTGGACCCACTTGGGAGTGAACGATTCTTTAAAAAACAACAAAACATTTTTTAGTTGGTTTTGTTTGTTGCAATGGTATTTTAGAGTATTTGGAATTAGATGATGGACTGGAAGTACAATTATAAACTGGAATATGTACCTCTGTCACAGTTCACACACTACACTGAGCGAATTGCTTCAACAGTAGAGAAATATTTAAAATTGGATTCACCATGTAGTGAGAATAGTCCCAAACTGACATCAGCTATCACGAGCACTAAGACTTAACAAAAGAAAATGAATGGAGATATGCACTGTACACACACAAGGGTCTTTTGTATGTTTGTGATGGTTTTGAGTTTGCACAGGTTTAATTTCTACAGGTGAACAGGTGACCGTGATGTTACATTGTACCACCCAAGACAAGACCACCTTACCATATTTCTTTCCAGGCTTTGCTACATTTCATATACGGTAATTGCCTGAACAACCTACCCCAAAAGTGGTATAAGCGATAGATGCATGTAATACATTTATACATTTATTCTACATCTATTTATTTATGAAAACTTGTATTTTTAATAATACAGTATATAACGACAAGCCAGTGGCTTATTCACAATTAATGCAAATGTAGGCTAAATTAGGCTAAAAATTCTCAGGTAGCCATAAATGTTTGAAGAAACTTATGTTTGTAGCTCTGCACATTAACATTTTATCACACTTCCCTTGGATAATATACATTTTTAAATCAAAAGAAAAACTCACCAATTCTTATATTTACTGGGTAAACTGTATCCGCGTGCTTTTGTTTAGGGTTCGAAGACGTGTTGTATTATGCTGCCACTTAGTATTCCCAAGATAAACTCTCAACCACTTAGAGTAAGAGCATTCTTTATCTGCGCTAAAAGCGCAAGTAAATCATCTCTGCTCTGTCAAGTGGCCAGACAGACTGGGGCTGCCGGATTATAGGTAACATGGACATAAAAAGGCCGGAAGGCTATAATTTCTCCTTCCCCCACCATTCTGTTGTAAAAGTCAAAGCACAATGCATGGGGAGGCCAGTTAAAGATACTTGTCCTCAGGATTCACCTTCTTCTTTGGGCTTCCTGCTCCACTGCCTAAAGAACAAAGATCACCCCACTTTTTTCTTCATTATCTACTTGTACTTTTTTTTTTTTCCCGCAGAGCTTTGCTGATTCAAAAGCTACTTTGATTCTCACGAGTGATGACCCCTCCAACTGTTGTCTTCCTGTGTCTCATTCACACACTTGTTTGACTCTTTCTCTCACACACTTGGTTTGTCCTCTCCTGCTGGGTTAACAACACACCTACAGCCTTTGACTTCTGTCGCATGCCAGGTGAATCCAGCCTCAAACCAACAAAGACCTTTTCTTTTTATAGCTTGTCTGAAATGAGGAGGACTGATTGAAGCACTAATTGAGGATGTTAAAGCCCTACTGCTATACAGTAGGCAAACCTCAGTAAGCTTTTCTTTCATTCCTACTCTATTAAAGGACTCCCTTAAAATCTCTTCCTGGTTTCTGTGAAGTACTCACTATGGCTCCTTAATGATGTGGAGAAACCCTGAGCTCCCTTTCTTTACAAACTCCAGTAGGTAGATTTTCGTGGAGCGTAGTGTTCCGATCATAACTGGTATAAAAGCCCAAACTGAATAAAACTAAATAAACGGAATAAAACTGAATAAAAATGCTGTACATAAACAGCTCGGTCAGAATAAAAATCCCCCAGGATACATTGAACAGGGTGGCTGTGCTGAATATAAAGGTTGATTAAAATCTCAGTCGATTTCAGAGAGAGAGTATAAACTTTTTCATAAACCCATCAAAAGAAAAAATGTTGGATGTTTCAGTTGGGTCAAGGATTAATTTGCACTAATGTGTGGACATACGTTTCCCAAAACGGCAGCTTCCAAGCTCAACGTGACTTCTGAGAAAACATGGCGTCTATTTTAATAGATACTGTGTACGAACTGAACATAATTGGACCAGAAAGACTAATAAACCTTTCAAAAAAGTCCACGACAAAGAACAAAACCCAGACAGACCAAAGCGTTGAACAGACATTAGAGATCTATCTTGAACTAATACGGTTAAACTGATACGGTCTTGGTGTATATACCTATTACTACATATAACTACAGTATTAGAAATGATTCTGTAGGGTTGGAAGAGAAATGTTTTGATATATTTTGACTGATACATCATGTTCATTTTTATACAGCATATGTGTTATAAAGGGCCGCCATCTTTTTCTCTATGAAGAATGTGTTTTGAACCAGTTGTAATTAGAGTGGTCATAATGGTCAGTCTTTTTTGCATCACATTTCAAAGTTCCATAACTACGGGAATGACACTTGAGGTGCATCACTGAGGATTTCTTTCCTCACAGCAAAACCATCCTGTTTAATAATATCTAATAAAAAGCACACGCTCATACTTTTTGTAGCGTTCAAAAATATATTTAACATAATTTACTTAAATGTGATGATCTCATTGGTGTGACCAAACTAACTTGTCACTGTGATTTTATCGCAGTTAACAGATCTGTTCTTGATGCTGTCAAGTTTTAAACCTTCAATAAAACTGTTTATTTGGAAAAAAAAGAAAAAAGAAGCCACTGTTTCTGCCAGAATGTATCCATGATAAAATACCTGTAAAGTAAATGGTTTGTCTATAGTTTTTAAATTAAATTTTGTTCTCTTTGCTAATCGTATTCTGTACATTGAATGTTGGTGGCAATGTCATTTATTGTATTTTACAGAATGTTCTGCATATTTGTAAGAGCATCAAATAGAATAAAATAAAATGTATTGCATTCTTTCTGGAAATGCAATAAGGCTACCTTTGGTGTTCTCCAATACAATGGATAGATCATAATAGAATAGTGATTTAAAAAAATAATAATAATAATAATTTCCTCGCCTATGCGGCATATCTGCTCTTTTGGCTTCAATAGCCACATGGACGTTTGTGGAGATTGTTGCACTTTGAAACAGGTAAATGCATGGCAGGACTTTATGATACACAAGTGTTTTATCTACAGAACAATGCAGATGAAATTTCTCCGGCTACAATTTCCATGACTTAAACACTAGGTTTCTGAACACTGAGTGGAGAACTGAATGCCAGCATGATGAATAAATACTTCATTTGAATTAGTTGGGGCAGCACTAATCTCAGATGTAGATTTAGAGTGGCGTTATACCGATCAGGTTCATGAACTGCTTTGAATTCAGTGATAAGTGGTCGTTTGTTTGGAACACAGTGCTGTTCTGTACTTTTCCCCCTTGTCTTTCTCTTGATGTGCTGAACCTTCAGAAGGACTGAAAGCTCTTTAGAGCCCAGGGTTTGGTAGGGACAAAAGAGTCTGTTCTCATTTCTGTGTTGATAAAAAGAACTGGAAAGCCTCCTGGAAGCACTTCCTCTCTGCAGAAATTGTAGGGACCGGAAAACAGAAATCTCTCTCGTACTCTTACTCTCACTCACACATTCTCTCTCACTCACACACTCTCACTCTCTTTCTCTCTCCATGTTTGTAGCTGGATATTTCCCTGCTCCTAATGAAATGAATGAATTACACCTGGTACACTCGGGCATGGTCATTGTGTGTGTGTATATATAGTCAAAACCAGTAAAGAATTTCAGAATGACCTTATCAACAATACAATACTAGATCAGTCAGTCGTGCACAGTCATTTGTTTAAAGGGGATGAATTGCCTAGAAGGTTCATTTCATAACACTGTCGAACGAGGTAGCAGAGGATTTATTTACCACACCATTTGCCTGGCAAATTCACAACCGTTGACTCTTCCATGAGAACACATTTCAGTTCCATATGCCAGGAGCCGTTGCACTAGTTCAGGGTCATTACCCTCCCTATGTATGATAAGTGGCGCTTGATAGCATCTGTGTTTAGCTACAATAGGAAAAGATTAATACCTCAAGCTGAGGGTTTGCATATTGTGGTGGGGGTTGCTCCGTTCTGTTTTCTTTTGTGGGCATTACATTGTTGGTCTTAATGTTGAAGGAGCTTGATTTAATGGGGACTTTGAACATGTAAAATGAAAACAATTTGTTTAGTTAAGCTGAGGATCAAAGGTTTTGATGCAGTGTATAAATCGTTAAAGCAAGAAGGAAGGCTGTGTTCTGTTGCTGTCCCACACTTTGTCTCCTGTTTCGTGACTGTCCGTGATATTGTCATTGTAAATTACAGACTTCCCGAGGCCTCAGTGCTTTCTGGTTCAGGCGACAGTCTTTTATTACAGTGTCTGTGACTTTATTACTCCCTTTCATCTTGTTTCCTACCTCTGTATGTTGCTGTAAAGTGGCATACCTTTCTATATGCGTGCTCAGTTTAGTTGTTCTGCTCTCAAAGCGTTTATCTCCACTAAATGATTTACTAATTCGACAGTATTATGCATCTTATTATTTAGATGTTGCATTTACACCAAAATATAACTTAGTTCTTTACCGGTTGTTAGTTTTCCTGCTCTGAATCGAACTCTGATTTCTCCATGTGTCTTCATGTATCTGTCTTGCATGTTGGCAAAGATATGGCTGTAATTTAATTTTGGGAAATGTAATTGTAATACTAACAGTCTATTTTCAATAGAGGGAGGAATCCCTGACGAGTGTAATGGCTGGGTTCATCTGTGGTGTGTTTTGTTCTAAGTATAAAGCCTAAAAAGAGCAGTGTGGAGCAGAGAAGGGAGCCACTGTTATTTCTGAGCTGTTTCAAGTTGATGGCACACCCAGAGGATGGAGACAATTAAAACATCTAAGGCCTTGTTTAGACGCCTGATCTGGGTGGTCTTGAGCTGGGAAGACAAGTCTCGACTGGCTAATGCCATGCCAAAGTCTACCAAAAGCATATCAGACCGTTAGGTTGCATGTAGGGGCGGCAGTCCTTACGGTTGGTGCTAACATATTTTGGGTGTCGAGCCTCTTGCATTCTGCATCTTTGTCAAGTTCAGTGTGCATGTATGTATTATTGTATATCGGTCGGTTTTGTCATTATTTGGGTTTTTAATTTTTTTTTGTAGCTTTTCTAAAGAATTGAGTAAAAATAAATGGAGTCAGTTCTGTACAGTAACTTTGATATTGGGATTAATAAATTGAATATGTGTGGGTGGTCCCATTTAGCTCTCTGGCATGCATGTATGTGTGTGTAAAGGAATACATCAGGAAGCATGTGTGTTTCCAAATTAAAAGTGCCCACCAAGGTTTCATAGGCTAAGCATAGTGCAATTAATCCAGAAAACACAGAAAGAATATATGCAGCAGGACACCTACAGAGGTGTTTTTACTTTACTCATTGCATGCACTTATTTTATTTTATTAGTATTTCTGGGTTGTATGATTAAAAAATTTAAACACAAAATAATGTAAATGTCAGATTATTGTTATCTTCCAGTTTGAAATGGAGCTTGGTTAATTGTTGTATAATTCCTGTCCTGCTCACTGACTATGTCCGTTTGATCATAAGATTTTCTTCTACTAAATCTGCAATGTGGAGCATGAAATTGTGTGTAGAAACCACTGTGCAGTGTTATCGTTGCTGCCTGATCATAGGCCTAAACTGTGAAATTGCCCCTGGTATGTAAAACCATTACATTTCCATTTAGATCTCAGTTTGGCAAGGGGCTACAAGATGTAAGAGAGCTTCACTCTTTACTGTGCACATGTATTTCTAGAGGGAACATATCTAGTAGCGCACATATTCATCAAATGTTTGAGACTGAAGGTTTTAGATATCATACTTACATAATGCTGCATTATTAGCTCATTTAATGCAATAAAGAACAAAAGCGGATTTACCATCATTTATTTATTCATCAAAATCAACTTTAAACTATTTATCATTTTCAGTTGTGTTTTTTTGTTTGTTTGTTTTTGTTTTTTTTTATGCAAGTACATCCCCAGAACTTCTCTCAGCCCGCTTACATCACACCCAGCTCTTCATTAAGGTGGGTCATATTTGTGGATGTGGTTTATGTCAGTATGGCTAACTGTAATTTATAAAGACTGTACCATGTACTTAAACACTGCATGCAGCTGTTTTAAACAACAGCACATGTTTTCACAAACCACCTCAAGAGTCCTGAACACCCTGATATTGTTTAAAATTGGTACCTGAAGCAATGATGTTTTGCACATGTTTCTGTGTCTTACACCACATCATCAAGTCTGTGTGATCCCAATGAAGAGCAAGATGTGGTTTGAGGAGGCTGAGAGACCGTGTCGGAATCAGCTTTGGAGACCGTTGAGATTTTCTAAGCAACTTTTGCCTTGCAATTCCAGTTCTAAACTAAACATGCCTGCTCTTTTAAATCGGGAGTGCAAAATAAATATGTTGCCGAACTATCCCTTTAACCATTACTCTTTGTCATCCCTGATGGAATGCACAGGATTCCTTTCATTCGGGCCTCAGTCCTCCTTCACACAGCAGCTTTTTCTGGGAATTCTATGGAGGGCTTCATTGTGGAAGATGAGACTGGATATTGTGGTGTTGTACCTGTGAGAGGAATGTAGCAGTGCAGTGCAGGGCGCTGGGGGGGAAGGGGTCTCTGTCTGGCTCAGTCAGCTGCATCAGGGCATGCTATCAGTGTATGACTAGCACTCTCTGGCACTACAAAAGACATGCTGCTGTGGGTCTCAACAAAAGTGGCATGCTAAATTATAAAAAGTAGGGACAAATTCAGTTTAGTCATTCACAAATGTTGAATAGCATTTTAATGCTAAATTGATACTTTTCTGCTTTGTCAGCTGAGAAAGTGTAAAGACAGATGTATGTCTAAACAACTCCATTTTATACACCGGCAGGCATGGACATGTCACCATTTAAAATCTAGTCATTGTTTATCACACATGCTTTAAAGGAGGTTACACTAGAGGGTTCTGGTTGAGGTCAGTTGTTTTGCTGTACTTTCTTTATCCTGCCATAGCATTTGTTTGCAATGGAAAGTGTAAAAAAGTTTCTGCTACATTCTAAAGAGCAAGAAGGGAACTTATTTCCCAAAAAACAACCACTCATCGAAATAATCCTAATTGTTTCCTGATGTTTGTGTGATGTACCTTCCACAAGACAACTGTAGAATTTAGAAGCATTAATGCTTGTAATTAGTATCTTGACTAGACAAAGTTACACACATAAGAAGTGTGTCTCACTGTTCAGGGGCAATGTAGAAGAAGAACAGTGAAACAGTCGTAATTAATATTATTTATTTATGTTTAACTTGTTTATTGCCACGATGGACCCATATGTGTCATTTCTCGACTATCAAATCTGTAGGAATTATTCTACAAGCTGTTTTTTTTTTTAGCTGTCTTTGCTTGTGTGGTCAGGTACTGCATGAGCTGCCAATTAGTTTTCTTAAAACTAAATTATCCTGTCAGAGTATAATGAGTTTTCAAACCTTGAAGTTGTTTAAAGCTTCATAGACCTTTAGCAGAATGGCAGACATTGTGACAAGTCTGACAATAGCAGCCACTATGACAAATTATCTCTGAAGTCATCTGGAGTGGTTGTGTGTGTTTTTATGATGTGAAGGGAAACAGCAGGAAAGAAAGCATTTTTTAGTCGTTTTTTGTTTCTAAAGCATCTGCTACTCCCCCCGCATCCAGTTATGGAGGCGTCAGTATTTCTTTTACTGTGCCGTCTCACCACAAGAGACACATTCACTAGGAACCGTTGTCCTTCAAGGTGGGTTTGTGTGAGAACTGAGGGGGGTGTAGTTGTCTGCATGATCTCCTCTCATACTGTATCTCGAACCTGAATCAGATATACTTAAATTTGCAGTGTCTATTATTAGGATCATATATCTCTTAAACAAAGCTACAGTACAGTCACTCCTAAGAGGTATGAGGATGTTTTCCAGGTCCATGTTTGCCGTGGTCATATCTTAATAAGGCTCAGTAGCTACTGATTGATCAGGCTGGTGATTATTGTTTTTTAAAAAGAAAAATCTTCAAGATGCAATGAGAAGTGATTTTGTTTCCCACTAAAGGGAGGTTAAGTTGAATACAGACTGCCAGTGGACTGGCATAAACGATTGAGGACCTTTTTGATTGGGGTTCAATATGCCGTTTTTCAGACCCCATGCCCAAAACTTGTGGCCTGTGCATTAGGCAACAATTGGTCTAATCACACAATGGAAAGCTATCCTGCTTTGCCCCATAACAACAGCCCTGCTGAACTGGCAGGATTAGAGCATGCCTGCCTCAGCCGGGGGTTGCCATGGGAAAGAACCTCCTTTCTCCTGGACGTGGGGTCTGGTTCTCATTTAGTCCACTTCTCTAGGATCTTTTGTTTTATGTGCTTACCCTATCAATGTTGAGCCCATTAATTCACATCTGCAATTATAATGTTCAATTAGAGAGTGGCTGCCTGGCTCGTGTGCTCCAAACTGTGGTGGGGCTTGGGTAATGGTGTCGTTTCAGCCTGAAACAGGCCATCGTCTCAAACGGTTTGTGTTACTTCTGTGATTGCCTACCCGCTGGCTGCGTTGTTCCTTTAGTGAGATGTAGAAGTGCATCGCACCACAGGGGCTCAGGCAGAGGAGGAATGGGAAAGAGCAGGGAGAAGATACCGTAGCGGGAACTGTTCATGCGAGAGTAATGGCTACGTCTTGATGTTTATTTGCTTTAGTCATCTACACATCTATTTACTCTATAGGTGTGCGCAGTATATGTGCTGCCAATATCCTATTTGTTTAACAGCTGATGATCACTATTTTTGATCCCCTTCTTTACCAGTACGAGATATGTGTTCACCTGCTGTTGTGAGTGTCTGCAAAACATTTACGAAATAATCTACAATAATCATGAAAATACTCATGATGTCCTGTTTAGCTATGTAGAATTGATTCATGGTCTTTAGTGTAGAGTTTATGGAAACCCATCCTACATTTCTTTTTATGAAGCACACTTTAGTCTGACATTTGTGTGGATTTATGTACAGAAATATTCTACATTCTATTCTTTTCCAACCTTTTTATACCTTTTAGTTAAAGAGATTAATGAAAGAATTAATGTTCGTGTTGCTGTGTCTTTAGGACTGATAAATGTAAATGATCTATCTTCTGATCTACTGCTCTGTATTTCAAAAGTTAATGCAAAATGGACTGTTTGTGCAGCTTGGTTTCCATACTTGGACTGTGTGGACGGAGGAGTGAATGGCAGTTCTGAGACTTTAACAGTGTAAACGCAGTACACCAAAAAAATATTTATATGATCATGACAAGGGCCCTTTAAATTTGTCTGAGCATCTTTGTGCTGTTTTATGTATGTATTATAATAAATATGTGTTAGTATTGGCTGCCACCACACTGTTACCAGTAATATGAGTAAATGTGCTGTGCACATTGGTTACTAGCTTGGCGTGTGCTTAGACTGTAAACTATGTGATATGTGGCAAGAAAGAAAACTCTGCAGTTATGAATGACTATTGATCTCATTTAACACCTTAGAATAAATAACTCGGGGGGGAAAATCATTGTGTGGAAGATGAATAACTAGTCATGCCATTATTCACATGGCTATTAGACCCCCTGCTCTCTGCGCAAGACCCCTCTCATTCGGGGGGGTGGGGGATATAAACACAAGGGTTATGGAATAAGCTCTGAGAGGCAGAACTGCTTTGGAGCACATCCATTAAGTCTATGTAGCTAATATAAGCGAAGTGGAAAGACACTCATGATATGATGGGCTACATTAGTGTGTATTAACATATCATATGTAGCAGCAGCAGCAGCAGCAGCATGGAATGGAGTAAGTCATTTAGCAGGTTACCAAGATTATTTTGAGTTGTATACTGATGTTTCCATTGTCTGTTTCCATTAGACGTCTGAACCGAGGTAATCTTGGATGAATAGCGAGGGCACTGACAGTGAGTTCACATCATGATGAGTTGCTATTTAGTCTAATATGAATAGGGTCCCCTTGAATGTTTACACTGTAGAATTAAATGCTAAAAATCTGTGAAAATGGACTTTGCTCTTTAAAATACGCTATTATTTACATAGTGACCCTCAGAGACAGCGGAAACAAATCAACAAAATAAGAAAAATGACGCAATGATCAGCTGATTAAAATCAAAACCATTCAGTGTCACAAAAAGAAGGAAAAGGGTAAAATAGGAAGGTGTGTGTGTGCGTGTAAAATCTCCTATATAGCATTAGAGCAGTTAACTAATAAACAAATATAATGGCTTTTAAGGGGAAGCAAACATCACAAGTGTGGTTCCTTCTCAGTGTACTCCAGCCATCACATAGTTTAGTTAAAGTCCATAAGCAGCACCATTACCTGAACAAGGTACTGAATGGTACTTTTACATACTGGGCTTCCTTGAGGAAAGGTTTGTAAATAAAGAACACAGTAATATGATATTTTATTTTTCTTATAATGCTTTTTAAGAAATAACTGTTTACTTCATGGACAAATAGCTTCACATTTAAGCTTCCCAGAAGCCTACAACTTTGGCTATTAAATAAGAAACAGGAAATCTGCCGTCTGGTCATTTTAAAGCCCTGTTCAGGAAACGAAACCTTTTTTCCAATAGGGGGCGCACTGAAGTAGCTTTTTTGAGCATCACTGAAAGAGAGGAAACCTCATATCCCCCTAGTGTCATGTATACATTTCATGTACATGGAGTGAAATTAAATGTGCTGTTAATTGTGTTTGTTGGAATATGTTTTACAAAATATTGCTAAATTTTATGATTTAATTGATGGTGGCAGCCCTATATATGTGTAACTAATAATGGGCATTAGTGGCTATTAGTACATGTAAAATGTCCTCTATATGATCCGTTGCGTTTTTGAAGATTTGCAAATGCTAAAGAAGTGTGACGAGATGTCCTCAGTGCTGTTCGGGCTGTCAGTTTGCATCCTTCACTTTAAAAACCCTGCAGTCCACCTATCGGTCAGCGCGCTTAAAATGGACTATCCATGCATGCACCAACACACACACAATGTGATGTTTAAACACACCCTCCCTTATGACATGGCTGCTTTGTGGCCCCTTTAGGCTACAGAGGGCAGTGTTTGTGCACCCGTGTGTGTGCACAGTGGGTAGGAAACTGTTGGCTGGTGCATACCAGAGCAGAGGTTATTGTCTCTCTGAATCCAAAGAAACTGTGTTTTTATCACTTAAAGATGCAGTTAGAGACTTTGGTGGGTGTGCGTGTGTGTATGTCCTCCCTTCTCGTCCTCATAGAAACCTCTAGTGTGAGGATCTTACAGACCCAATTACTGTAATCACAAGATCAAAGAGCGGGTGTTGCAGAGAAGAGGGCATCAGTTGAGTCAAAGGGAGACGTGTGTGTGTGTGTGGAAGGGGGATGGGCAGGGCGTATACTGTTCAGTTTCATTGCACAGATTAATTCTAACCCCTATCTCTCTCTGTGTGTATGTGTGTGTTTTGTGTTTCTGCATTCAGAGCCATTGCAGCATAAAAGGATGTCTCATTTGCCGAATTTCCGAAAGGATGAGAAGAGAAGCCTGGTAAACTTTACCTCATGTGGAAACAGTAAACATCTCTGTACATTGAACCAGGTGAACTGCTGCCTCCCTTCAGTAGCTGCATGACAGGAGCATATTTCACTTTTACACACACACCTCTAGAAATTTTTTAGCATAACTGTGTATGTACAACTCTGAGTACTGGATGATGTGCAACCAATACCAGCAACTGTATCCCATAATACTGACTAAGCTTTATACATGAACGTTTTACTGCAGTGTAGAGTGTTTGCTGGGTGCTTCTGATTGTTTTGAACTGTTTGATATCATATATTACAAATAAATAGTACTGCTATAATTTTTAATACTGATAAAATATAAAAACACTATTTTCCAAAATTTTATTTCACTTATTCACATGATATCAGTATTAGATTTTATATCAGTGGCACCCAGCACAACTAACACCCATTATTTACTAATCCCTCAATTGTTTTACTTTAGTGCACATTTTTGTTATTCACATTGCATGACCAAATTATAAAAATATGTAGTATTTCGTTTTGTTCAACCCACTGTAATAGTGGTTTTGGGTTAATTGGAGCATATTTACAGTGGAAGATGTTTACATTTCCAATGACGGGTAAACTGAATAACATTTATTAGCTGGTTACAATGGAACCTGCCAATGTTGATGAAGCAGGAAAAAGGGGAAAGTGTGAGGATCTGAGCGACTTTGATAAAGGCCAAATTGTGATGGCTAAATAACTTCGTCAGATCATCTGCAAAACATCAGGTCTTGTAAGGTGTTCCCAGTATGCAGTGTTTAGTTACTACCAAAAATGGTCTAAGGAAGGACAACCAGTAAATCGGCAACACGATCATAGGCACCCAAGGCTCATTGACGCATGCAGTGAGCAAGAATAGCTCATCTGGCCAAGTTCCGCAGAAGAGCTGCTGTAGTGTAAATTGCTAAAAAGGTGAATGTTGTCTGTGTTTGAAAGGTGCCACAGTGCATCGTTTCCGGTGTATGGGGCTCCAGTGGCTGCAGCCCGGTCAGAGAGCCAATGGTGACCGATTTCCACTGCCAAATAGGCACGAGAGCCTAAGAATTGGAACATGGAGCAGTGTAAGATGGTGGCCTGCTCTTAATTGAATGATGTTCTCTTTGTCTCTCTCTCTCTCTCTCTCTCTCTGTGTCTCTCTCTTTCTGTGTCTCTTTCTTTGTCTCTCTCTTTCTGTGTCTCTTTCTGTGTGTCTCTCTTTCTGTGTGTCTCTTTCTGTGTGTCTCTCTTTCTGTGTGTCTCTCTCTCTCTGTCTCTTTCTGTGTGTCTCTCTCTCTCTCTGTCTCTTTCTGTGTGTGTCTCTCTCACACACATCTGGGGAAGAAGAAGCACTATGGGGAAAAAGGCAAGCAAGGGGAGGCAATGTAATGCTATGGTCACATTTTCAGCTAGGAACCTTTGGGTCCTGGCATTCACTGACACTACCACCTACCTAAATGTCGTTGCAAACCAAGTACACCCTTTATAGCAACAGTATTCTCTATTTGCATTGGCATCTTTAAGCAGTATAATGTTGATCGGTGTAGGTGCTTTGTGTTGGGGGGGGGGGGGGGGGGGGGGGGGGGGGGGGGGG
>JBBPDA010000039.1:13606720-13620096 GCA_037974385.1 Arnoldichthys spilopterus
ATATATATATACACTAGGGCCCTTTAATTAAAAGAGATTTAATTTCATCACAATAGAATGTTCTCATACCACCATTGTTTTGAAATGGTATAAATTAACATAGATGAAGTTAGAATGTCTTAAGACACTGAACATATAATATGTGCACATACGTTTATTGAACAGCCATTTACTAAGTGAAAACACTACTGTACTGTTAAACTGAAAGGGTTTGCAGTTCTAATTAAGGCTGGAGCAATTTTTGAATCCCTTTGCAGTGTTTGTTAGTGCTCCTCTGTTAGTGTTCAAGGTTGAGCCATATACTTCCATTCAGTATTTATATGTCAGTATAACCAGTCTGTAAAATTAGTATATGTAAATGCGAATGACAACACATCAGTGTGGTGATAGGGATTATATTCTTTTGGAGCTATCGACCATCTGCCTGTAAGCTCAAGTTGTTCTCATGCAGAATAATACATTGTAGAGATCTGATGATGAACTGAGCTGTTCAGGATGGACATAGAAACAATTTGAAGCCATCTTTGATGACGCAATAATTCATTTAAGTATGCATCTGGCTCCAGTGAATGTGCACTACAACTATTAATTCTTACTCATTGGTCCCTGTAGGGTTATTAACAACTGCAGAGTACAATGCAAAGGCGTGCTGGCGCTGAATGGCAATTTAACTGGGAACGAATGAGTAACTCATCCAAAACTCCTATTTTTCTTCGTTCTTTTGATGGGATCAAGGCCTACTGACCCAAGTGTCCATTTACGAAAATGAATCTGCTGAATATAAAAACACTATTAAAGCAATTGCTTCTGGTACAAAATGGAAACTCACTTATTGATCAGAGTTCATGTGGTCATGGAAGGTTAAATGTCATATGCCAGGTTCAAGAAGAGAGTCATATTACCCCAGTGTAGCACTTGAGGTAATCTAAATGAGATTACATGTGTGGGAAAAAAGCAGTATACAGTATTCTTTTAGTAATTCTTAAAGGCGTCTTCCAGAAATGGATGGAGATCGATATACAAAACACTGCTGTATGGCTTCAGTCTATTCTGCTGTCTGCAAACATAATTGAAACCACAGAAAAGCAAATAAATAAATAGATACTGCATTGTTGGTATTAGCTGAGGCATTTGTATGAGCATAGGTTTAGTTAGTAGCATCATGTCACCTGAAGGCCTTGGGTCAAAGGGCAATGGCGACTGGTAAAATGCCACACCGTCTAAAAACAGTGGACTAAATGACTCAGATGACTAGTCAGCTGCATTGACTGCCAATTGACTGACTCTTAGCAGTATAATGGCTGGTTATAGCTGCACAAATACATTTCACGTTCTTACAATGACAAATATCAAATAAACATGACAAGGATTTTAAATAGTTTGACCAGTTTTGCCAAGCACGGGTTCTAAACTTTTGACTTTTTGCACATTTTAATTTCTTATTTAATGGCCTATATCATTATTTTTTATTGTTTTACTTATTGTCACTAGCATGAAACCCACGTATGACGTTTAAGTAGTTTTAAGCAACAAAAATTCATGATTTCCTTATCCTTATTGATGATTATCCAACTGTTATTCTTACTGTGCCTATATGAATTATATATGTAAATTAATTTATTCCAACTGGCTTTATTGAGCATAAATGCAGTGGATGCTGATCCTTCCAGATCCTTCCAGAAATCCTTCTGATTTTAACCTGAATGGGAACTAAAGTGCTGAAAGCTGATTAGGAGGATGTGTGTCTTTGTGACATCACAAAAATGGTGATTTGCAGCTTTGATAAGAAACTACGTGAAGCTGACCACCTCTGAAAGACCAGATCAAACCACATTCAGAGATTCCATTGCCTTCTAATAAGGCTATTTTATCAGAAGAGAGTGAATCACTCCATATAAAATTCATAAATTGATATGCAGTTTTTAGCAGTAATGAATATTATTGCACTATTATCTACACTACTGCAGTTAGCCAGCTCTCCCTAATCTCTCATCACTTGATTCACTCTCACTTTCATTTTTGTACCTGTAGAAAAATAACCACTTATTAGTCATTTTAGTTTGCTTATGACCGCACATTGTTCAAATGTTTTTCTGTGCTGTGGGGGATCAGCACATGATGGGCCTACAGCCACAGTGGACAGACATACACACAAACTTAATGTATCTGAATAATAACCTGAGAGTCTTTTGTTTTTCTTTTGCAGTGAAGGTGAAGGTGCTCTTTGTCTCACTTATCCCTTAAAATACATTACATGCATTGCACATGCATTCCATTCAACATTCAACACAATTAATAAATCATGTTTCAGAATTAAGAGGGAAAACTCTATTCAAATGTAAACATTTTTTACAAAAGGTGTTTTATTTTTGCCTTTTCTGCAGAATAATCATAGACATTCCCACAGGCCACCACCCATTTGTGTTTTACACAGAAGAAGAGGTGCTTGATTACGATTTGAATTAGAAGAAAGAAGCTCTTTTACATTTGTGTTTTTTAGTTGCACTAAGGAAAAACAACCTGAAGTGCAGATGGAGTCTGTCAGTGCTGAATATAAACCAAATATATCATGCATTACGCTACCAATTTTGCAATTTATCTTGTAAATGTAAAATGTAAATGTAAAATTACATTTTGATAAGATTCCAACTCAGATTTATCACAGCAATAATCATTTAATCGTTATTTAAGATGATTATTATCAACATGGTCCGAATGACTGAAAGCAACAGAAAAAAAAAAACACACAATACCTCAGGGAACTGCTCTAATGCGAGCTACTGTTACTCTTCTGAAGGCAGAAAGGCAAACATTTTCTCCCCTATTAAGAGAGAAAGAGAGAGAGCGAGAGAGCGAGAGAGAGAGAGAGAGAGAGAGAGAGAGAGAGAGAGAGACATTTAATGAGCAGGAAAGCCTACCCAAGCATGTGAAAATTCCACCATGTCGGCCATTATTTCAGTGATGAATGAAAGCTAATGGTGAGTGCCAAATGCAGCAATGCCCGCAAGACAGTTATCTAGATGAACAAGTTTTTCTTCACCTGAAATGTCCATAATGGTTAAATCAAATGGCTATTACCTACATTAGCGTGCTGTGAGGGACCTGCATGAGGTGTGATAAAAGATTATAGCCATCACTGTATAAACATATGAAGGGAAAATCGCTTGGCTAAAGGGTACATGGGAATAAACTGTGCTTCTACTCACACTGGATAATTTTGTAAACTGCTGTTGTGAATGAAGAGAAGGATCTTTAAATCCAGGCAGTGAAATAAGGAAATTAACTGCCAAACAATCACATGTAACATGTTTTCTGAGATATAGGTTGCTAGACTGTTAGGTTAATAACTTCCATTGTTTTATTATTCATTTGTCTTTGTATTATAGCTGATTGACTTCAGCCATTCCTGAGTGGAGCTATAATGTGCATATCTCTTAAATAATGTAATTGTAATGAAACAATTGGATTTAACTTAGATGCAACAGACCAACAGCACCAAGTTTTTGTTTTATACAGAAAATTAACAAGTGTTTCTCCTTGTGCAGAGTTTAACTTTCTAAGATTTGACGTTTTTCTTATAACAGGGCCTTTACAGGAATCCTCTCACCGGCTCTTATTTGGATATAAAATATCATTTGATATTTTAAAACATTGAAAAATCCTTAATTATATCTACCAGTTGTTAACTGATGGTTGTCATTGAAATGTCAAAGCCCATAAACATAATCTCAGCTCCCTCATTCACCAGAATCCCACCCGTCCCAGTCTTCTTTTCCAACAATAGTCCAAAAAAAAGACAAAGTAAAAACTGCCATACGCACACCTTCTTTATCTGTTACGCAAGATGGCATAGCTCTGCCTCTGAACTCCTAGCAGCTCTCTGAAGCCTTTTCCTGGAAAACACCACACCATGCAACACCTTTCCTCCCTATCGTGACACC
The DNA here is from genome assembly GCA_037974385.1 of Arnoldichthys spilopterus. NCBI lineage: Eukaryota > Metazoa > Chordata > Actinopteri > Characiformes > Lepidarchidae > Arnoldichthys > Arnoldichthys spilopterus. Next base: position 13,610,662 of record JBBPDA010000039.1, read on the forward strand.
CCCTCACAATGCATGAGGATGGCAGCCCCGGACCCTCAGGATGGGACGTAACCGTTTTCAACACTTCCTCTAGGCCGGGCCTCAGAAGGCGCTTTGCGTGTTTTAAGAGTGGGACGAGGGAGGTGGGTGAATATGAAAACAAACGGACCTGCTTGCTCACTTTGATCTTCATTTCCTGCCCATTATTTACGTCTGTTTCTCACGAACCTTTTTTTTTTTGTTCGTCTTCTTTTACTTGATTGCCTCTCCCTCCTCTCACATTTGCCCTGACAAAAACAATACATTGCCTTTTAAATGTTTCTGACAGGAAACTGTAAAATTTCTGTTGTCACTAGTGCTGCACTGTGCAAATATGATGAGCTATGTCATTTGTGGATTTCCGCTTTTTAAAAAGAAGGTAAATCCCAGAAATCACTGCAAATACAGCTGCAATTATTTTTTATCATTATTTTTAAATAATGCTGCACTGTAAAAAAGCTTTGTTAAAGCTTTGTTATGATTTCTTTTGAAACAGTAACGTAATGAGCGATTAGGTAACCCCAATTTATCATTATGAATCCAATCTGTGCATTAACAATTATAATTATTTGAGCATAATATCTATTTAAATTTGTAACACAAACACAAAAAACACAAAAATCTAAAATATGCCACAACTTTTGCTTTTGTTTTTTTTTTAACCCCATACATTCAGGTCAGTAAATAAACAATAATTGTGCATCAAACTGTGCTGGAGTGTGTTCTCTGTAGAGGACGTGCCCTTATTTACAATTCAAAAGTCTAAAACAAAACATATAATATGACAAGGGGCGCCCAAACTTTTGCAGACAACTACATATCCTTATGTATGTTCTGACACATATTTTAATTCAGGCACCGAATATGTATGATCCACTGTCAATACTTTGTATTGGTGTTCACTTCGTCTTGAGCATCACCTCACATGACTAATCGTAGCACTCTCTTTCATGCAACTTTAATCTCAGTTTGAGGCCTAGTCCTAACCTTAAGACTGTTGAGAATCAGGCAGACCAGACAAAAAAATTAAATGTATGAAGCTAATCCAGTAGGAACCTTAATATATTAACATAAATAGAAATGAACTATATGATAACGTGATGTACATCAAACATAAAAACTCATAAATGTTTTTCTGGACATATTCAGGCCTCCTAACTCCTTGAGTTGAACTGAGTTCAGGGAGTGTGTGTGGGGAGTGTGTAAGGTGGGATGATAAAGGTACAGGGCAGGCAGTAGCAGGACCTCTAGTGAGGGCCATTAATCTAAGGGCCCGAGTGCCACTGAGAATCTGACCATTATGGCCACACAGCCATTCCCTTGACCCACACACACAGAAGCGCCCAAGCAGTTCTGCTGAAAAAGCAGGCAGAAAAATCACTCTGAAGACGTGCTGGACGATCGGGGGCCTGGGCGGCCCGAGCCAAGGGAAAGGATGTCATTAAAGAGCGCTGCTTCTGGGGGTCATTCCGTACATCCATTTAGTCTATGGCCATTTATTCTAAGTGGAGTTTGATGCAGACTCAGAAGGCTGGCTGTGGATTGTCGTTATTCTCTCAGTAGGCAGTGTTGGAGCGGCTTAGTGAGTAAAGACCTGAATTTCTGCGAAGCAACATGCGTCGCTGTCCAAGAAAAAACAAGTATCTCCAAAATTGTAACTTTACAGAAGAAGGCAAATCCAGTGTTGAATTTTTCTAATGACCGGCTGCTGTGCTGTGCTGAAAAATAAAAATGAAAAAAACAAAAATGGAGATAAGTGTTTTTTTCTGGACAGTGGTATAAAAAAGCAGAGCATAAATTGCTGTCAGGAAATAGGGTAAATTAGGCAAAACACTATGGAATTAGCTTATTTTAACTATTCCATACATTTCTACAAATAAATAAAGCAGGTTCAGCATATATGGATTTTGTTATTGTGGCATAAAGTGCAGTTGTTTATGGAACAAATCTGAAAATAAAATTTATTTGGTTGTATTGAACAGAATTTAATTTCAAATTTTCATTAAATTAAATCAAGATTTTCATTAATTATTCTCCAATTGACATAAATCGTTAGTAATTATTAATTTATCTGATGTCACTGTATTATGTTGTGTAACATTGGTACATGACATGATTCATTTGTACTAGATGTTATTCTATTAAAATTCTAAAGGGTTGCAACATATATTTAATAATGCAAGTTCAATTTTATCATTAAAATTAAAATGAAAAACTATTCAAATAACTGTCACATGTTCTATGGATTGAATGTGATGCAATGAGCTTATTGGTGGTTCGCCATTTTGGTGTCTTGGCTGTTTCAGAATAATGATTTTTTTTCTTTTCTTTGCGCTGTCCTTGATTTTGCCAGATTTGTAGCCCAAGGACATTATTATCGCATTGACCGAGCTGACCAGTATGTAGATCCACTTGATTACCAAATCAGACAAAATCAAGAAAAGAGATCAGAAAGGAAAGAACGCAGACAAACATCAAACATAAGCTCATTTATACTGTAATTTTATAAAATATGTTTTTATGTTTTTTTTATTAATCTTTTTGCAAGGGCACAAGGTAAATTTATAATGTGACTAGGCTGAAAACAGACGCTTCTTATTTAAACTTTTTTGTTCCACCTTAAATACTGCAGCAGTTAGATTCTGCCTCCTGTACTATTGCATTATTTAAAGTGGAACAGAAAGTTCGGATAAGAAGTTGTCAAATTAGAAGCTAACTTTAACTTTGTATGTTTCTATTGAGTTTAATGGTGCAGCACAGTTAACAGGGTCATCGGTTTGCCAGCTACAGTTTCAAGTATGAGTTGAATATGGTAGTAACATAAATAAATAAGCCATTGGCTGAGTGAAATGTCCTGATGTAAACTGAATGTCGGCTATAGATTATTCGAAAGTTCTATGTTAAATCAAAAGTACAGACACCTGCTAGGAAGAAAGTCTGGGAATGAACAAAGAGTTTTGGAGGTTATATGGATCCACACTATCAATAAGGCTAATTTTAATCCATATACTGAAATTTTCGTCATCCCTCTGTTAGTTAACATACATAACCTTCTCATCTGATTCATGACACATTTCAAAAACCACAAACAGGTCTTTGCGCTATGGGGAGAGGTGATAGGTTAATTTCCATGCCCAATCAAATGATATGCTATATTTTTGAATAAAGCTGCTGTCTGGAGCTGTGCGTTTAGGCAACCTGACTGAGTTCCTGCTCATCCCTCACAAGCTCAAACAACACAGCGACTTGTGTAGGGGTACCAGACTGGTCAAGATCTACTGATTTTCATGAACATTTCTATGAGAATAAAACATAGGTTTATCAGTGATGTCTTCATTAAAATGTTTAAATACATACATAGAATATTCATATGTTCTAAAAGAAATCATTGCTGCAATACATATAAATTAAGCATAATAATAACAATTATAATATTAACAATAATATTAAAATAATAATAAAAAGAAGAATTAAAGAAGTGTATTATTTAATCAAACCATGTTGAGCTCTTCTGGAATATTTTAACATTCGAAGTAATATTCTAGAAAATATTCATAAAAGAAACTGATCTAAACTTGCAGTGCGAATTAAAACTAGACCGACTGATAAGATCCTTATATAGACAGAAATATATAATCATGTCTACTGCTCCAAGTTGTAAAGCTACAGTTCTAATGTGGCTAACAAGTGATGGAACGCAGCACTGTGCAAACTGCAGGTCTAAACACACACTTGCCTTGAATGGAGTAATGTGAAATAGACTTGCTTATGTGGATTCGAACGCTGCATGAGATACTGTTATCTATAGGCATGGACACAAGTAAATAGTCTAATTAAAAGCAGCAGAAGCCATCATTTAAAGTCATACAGTAATGCACACTGAACATCATGTGTCCCTTTGCTCTCAGTGTACGCTGTGTTTCCTCTGTGTGAGGTTAACTCAGACAGCAGCAAATGGTTTTCCACAAACCAGTTCAGACTAATTAAAACCGAGACCATGACTAAATACTACGGCACTTCACACGTCACTAAACGAGAGACCATACATCACCATCCTGCAAATCTATCTCCTCGCTTTACATCAATCAGCAGCCTGAATGCGCGTTCATTTGTTATTTCCTGATCTTGTTAGTGTGCTGTGCCTTTTCCAGCAGATTGGCTGCTCAAGCTGGGGGCCTCAAGTCCCCCTCTGCAGATGAAAGGACCGTGTGGAGGGGGGCACCTGGTGGTGCTGGGGAGAGAAAGAGGCTGGCCATTGCGTGTTTGAAGGCAGCAGTTGGGAGTTTGATGACAGAATAGTCTTTGGGAATTTAAGAGTAGCTTGGAGCGCGCTTTCCCCTGCTGGATGACAGCTCCAGGAAGGAAGTCTTTTCTTTTTTTCAAAGGGCCTCGCTTTATTTATATTACACATTTTCATCGAGGGAATCTTTCAAAGGCAGCAGGCTTTTTCCTACTCTGCGTTTTACGTTTTCTAAGCTCCAATGATACGTTTGCTTCCACAGTGGCAGCGACCCTTTCGTTCTTTCAGATACCCCCCGTCTTACTGCCCCCCCCCAGAATACTGGAGCAAGTATGGAAGAGATGGACCCCTCACATATGTTTCTTTTTTTTAATATTCATGAATTAAACTGATCAACAGCTGAAGATTTTAACTGTTGCTGCAAACAGCTTACTGGCCACATGCACACTGACAAGTGCATTAAATTTAATTATTTACATAATCTCCTCATGGATAAAATGATATTACATCAGCTTCTTTTCCTGCATGCAGATGCAATGCATTTTATCTGTGTGAAAATGTGTGTAGACATATGCTATCTTTAAATCTGTGTGCTCTGCGGTTTACCCCTTTTGTCAGGCCCCGGAATCGGAACCTGCAGCTGGAGCACACAACTCCAGATCCGGAAATTCAGTCCAGGGGTCAGAAACATCACCCAAACACCAGATCAGCTTCACCTGAATACTGATTATAAATACGGAACTCACTGACCATGACCTTGCAAAGAACTGTCCTGCCTTGGTAGACGTACCGAGTGTTCTTCTTGTGTATTGCAGTATTTGTGGGTTTTGAACTTTTCCCTGTTTTTTGACTCAGATTTTTGCCTCTTGGATTAAACCTGTTTGTTGCTGCAAATTGAATATATAGAAGTCAGTATAATCAGTGGATTGCCTTGTTTAGTCCATGGTTATTCAAAGCATCCAAATCTGAAACCTGTCCTTGTCCAAAACGCCCTTGTCTCAGAATGTTTGTGGCTTTTCATTTTACACAGTAATCCACAAGTTCATTGCGACCCCTATGCAAAACTGAGTGAGAATGTGCTGGTGTTTAAGTGAAAGTGACTATTTGTCATTGTAAACATACTCAAGCACCACAACGAATTGTGACCCTTGCATTTAACCCATCACATGTGCACACATGGAGCAGTGGGCAGCTACCAACAGCGCCTGGGGAGCAGTGTAGTGGGACGGTACATTGCTCAAGGGTACCTCAGTAGTGCCCAGTCCAGGATTTGAACCTGCGACCTTGACATCCCAAAGGCAGTGTCCTAACCACTAGGCCACCACTACCTATAGTGTTGTGGGAAAATGGCACATAAGGGTTGTGTTTATTTGTTGATGGGGGTTCAGGGAGTGCAGGGGTTTGTTTTGTTCACTATCTTGGTGTTACAAGTTCTCATAGACACCTAATTTGACACGAGAGGGACGTGGGGACCCTGTGCAACCTGTGTAGTGACCATATAGGTCTGACCAAAATCTTCACACATTTCACAAACGAAAGGTGTTCTTCATATTTCATGTTATATAGTTGCCTAATGCAAGTCTAACACAAAGAGAATGCAATTACCCATGTTAATTGGATTTAGTACAATTTAGAGAAATATGTCATCACTGAAATAATGTTCCCCATTTTAAATGTAAGTTAATGTTAAATATTTTCATTTTGTTCCATTCCTTAGGTTGAGATACAGGGTAATGGGCAGCTGGTATCCCATTACACTGAATCAGAACTAAAGAAAAGAACCAAAGTGAAAACAAGGTTTTGCTCTGACAGTGACAGCATGAGATTCTGAATATAATTATTTGTATGCTCAGTTGTTGAAATGGTGAAAACCTGCACTTCCAACATTTCTCTGCTTGTTTCAATCAGCTACAAGTGAGAAATATCAAATTAATATCAGTTAGTGTAAGGTTATAGCCACCGGGTCACTGTCATTCACACCTAAACCACCACACAGTTGTCTCAAGTCTGTGGGGTGTGTGTCCAAGATGAGCGCCGGGAATGCATAAATGCACCAAAGGCTTATTAAATAGCAAAAACCCCTCACTGTACACGCTGACCAATTTTTCATCTTGTTTTTCCTCTCTTTTAACACACTGACTGTAAATAGAGCTTCATTCTGTCTATCAGACTGAAGGTTCTTCTATAATGAAAGGCTCGTTATTTGAAGCCGAATCCAACCTGACACTGCTGAGAGCTGTGGGAGTACGATGTTGCAGTAATGACTGCACATGACCGTAGCAAATCTGACAGGCAAAGACGGAAAACGAAAGATTTTCCTCATTTATCGCGTTAAGGTTGACAGTTGACATTAAATCACTTCTGTTCAGGTTCTTTTCTCAGGCTGAAATTTCACAATTCTTAAAGGAAAAGTTTGCTGAAATTTCAAATTTATACAGTTTTCCACTCAGATGCAGTTGTTCAGCTTAGACATGTTTGAAGTCCTTTTGTTTTTTGGTTTTGGGCTGTAGCTACAAGGCTAATAAAGCTAAGCTATCAAACACTAGTCAAATTAATAGGCACTCAAATTGTCTCTGTAAAAATATTTCCTTTCTATCAACATGCTCAACCTGAATCCAGGCCTTCATTGGTGAAGACCTGTTGATGAGGTTTAGAAAATTTCACCACTACAGCAGCCATTTCAGACATCACCAGTGCTAATATTCTCAGTGCAGTCATGAGGACTGATTTTGAGACAGATTTCTCTGTATTTATGATGGCCATGGTTTCAAAAACATGTAAAAGACTGATAACAGTGTACAGCTACACAATGACATTTTGTTGAATTTTCGTTGTTCACAGTAATCACACTGTGTCCTCAACCACTTTAATAAACTTGATCCCTAAAATTCCTAGCAGTTTTTTACTCTTAACAATTTTTATAATGACGCAATTATTTTAAGACATTTATATATTTAATTTTGCTGCAGTTATATAAAGAACTTGATTTATGTTTAACCGTTACCTTGATGTGTATTTTAATACAAATATTGTCCCCTACCAGTGTTTGTTTGTTTGTGAACATGATTTTTGATTTTTGTTAGCAGAAAAGGAAGGAAATGACACACAAAAAGAGGGGAAAAATAATAATATTAAAAAAGTTCAGATAAAACTTTAAAAATATGTTTTTATATTCAGACAGTACATACCATGTATATTTTAAAAAATCTCCTGGAAAATGAGCCTCATAAACCTGGATATCATAATTTACAGCAATCAGTCCTACTTAATGCCACCCGTCACCTAGGTAATCTATTAGTAACCACTCATTAACAGTTCTCAATGAAACATGCCAGAAAGCTACACAATGTGAGAGGAACAGCTGTGCTTTTAGACCGTTTTAACAATTTTGCTTGTGCATAAGTGTTCCACACTAATGTTTTAGTGTTAATAGCGCTAATGCTGTTTAATTTCAGTGTTATATCAGACATTTATCAGAAACTAGCCTAACACAGATGTAGATAAGCCTAAGAGTCACTCAGATAAACTCACTGGCCTGAAACTGCTGTTGTGAAACTGAATCCTTTTGAAATCTGACCAACATTTGCAGGCATCGCTTTGATGCATGTCAGGTATCCTTGATAGCTGTGCAAATAGACAGTGTCTGTTAGCAATGTTAGCATCATAGCTGCAGTGCTAACTAAAAACAAAACATTTGGGCTTCTAACAAGTTTTGGCTGAACATCCACAGTCAGGGTAAAAAGGGCAAAATTGTGTAAACTTGATTTCTCACCAAACTAAGCTTTTACTTGTCAAATTCGACTTGCATTCAACATGTGACACCAGTCACCATGTGAGTCATTGACTTGACTTGAGCCCCCATCACTGTTTCAGTTCACAAAGAGTTATTACATATTCTAAAATAGATTTTAGAGTTTATGTGGTTTTTGACATAATGTTATCTGAAAAAAATTGAATTTTAGTTGCATAGCTAGAAACATTTGCTGCCTTCATCTTATAGCATGAATTATGTGTGTAATGTTGTCTATTTTTAAAAATGACAGCATATCAAACCATATAAAAATTATACAGCTACATTTAGGGTAAGGAAAAATCCGCTGTCCCTTTATTCTGCTTACCATTCATTTATGTCACTTTGTGTATTGTCTTGCTAAGAAAAGTAGAGACTGATTGATTAAAGCAATTTGTAATTATCTTCTACATTCATCAGTTTTAGGTGAAGATGCCCATATACACATGACTTGTGGTCATGTACTCATCCATCTATGTAGCCCCTCGTTCCCTCAGTGAGGAAGGTGCACTGATTAGAGCAGTAGCCCCCGACAGATGTGCTTTCTATCATTATCCATTATTACCCTAGGACAGTGAGTGATAAATGATCTAACTCTCAGAAGAGGCCATATCATTCAGAGCTGTATCATGGCAGACAAACAGCACTGTGGAGTGACCATTGGCCCCAGCGCGAGTCCTGGCTCCCTCTGGACTAGACCAGTAGGCAAATCAAAGGGAGAGGGCGTTCACCTGTTAACCTGCCTGTCATTTAAATTAAGTGGTGCAGGGCAACCTGTCCAAACTCAGATAACTAACTGCCTCCACTCTGAACCGTCTATGAAGTCTCTTTGTTCTCTAGAATGTAATGTATCATAACTTTGCTGTTGGTAAAAATAGTGATCTCTCTTAAATGTTTTGACCAATGTTCATGTGTATTGTGCTTAACACAACAAACTTAGCAAACCATGACACAGCGTAACCCCGTTATCAACTGAGAGATCCTAAGCTTTCAATTATTATATTTATAAGAAGACGTGGACGTATCCTAAGTTGCATTTGATGAAAGAGGGTCCCATATTTGGGCTCATAGCATAATTTACATATTAGTGTTGTAGTTTCTGTATAATTTGCAATAGTCGAATAACAAGCCAAATATAAATAACTGTATAATGAGCATAGGGATTAAGGGGGTAAATGGCCTTCATGATGGTGGACTTTCTTCATGTTATACATGTTATTCCTTTGGATTGGAACTAATTATAATATGTGCTGCTGCCGATCTTTGCCAGGGCACTCCACATTTTAAATCTCCTTTCCCTGGTTAAACAGAACCTAGATAGATAGATAGATAGATAGATAGATAGATAGATAGATAGATAGATAGATAGATAGATAGATAGATAGAT
>JBBPDA010000039.1:13620196-13640762 GCA_037974385.1 Arnoldichthys spilopterus
AGATAGATAGATAGATAGATAGATAGATAGATAGATAGATAGATAGATAGATAGATAGATAGATAGATAGACAGGTAACAGTTGTATTTATTTGAAAATGGTTAGTGGGGCATGATAAAGGGGTTGATGGCCCCCTGACCCTGAGTCTGGTTATAGAGTAGGTAGCAAGTGCCAAACAATATGAACAGAAAGTTGCACACTATGTTTTGAAAGTTCTGCAAGAAACAGTCACACAGTCACAGAGGATGAAATGGCAACACTGAAACGTGAACGTTCCTTAGGTAATCAGCTCTCCTGGTGCTGATTAATTAATTTAGAAACATTAGCATTTGCACAAGACTCAGGAGAAATCAAAGGCAAGAAGATACTTCTACCATGTAATCTCGCTCTCTCTCTCTCACTCTCTCTATCTGTCTCTCTCTCTCTCTCTCTCATTTTGTTTCTCTCTTCAATTTTCTTCGTCTTGTCATCACTTGATTAATTTTCTGGGGGTAAATCACAACAGGAGTGTGCATGTGTAAGCTGTCAGTGTGTAGATGTATCTATTCATCACCTCGGGGAGAAAGAAAGAGTATGTGTGTGTGTGTGTGTGTGTGTGTGTCAGGGGGCCCGTGGGTAATCTTGACAGGGGGTGCGGACACAGGGGAGGCCGAGAGCACCATGTAAACAAGATGGTGATGCTGGATAAGAGAGGCTGATGCCTAATGACAAATGGCTAATAATGGCGGGGGACTGCGGAGAGTGAGGAAGTCTATTGATTATCCTTATTACCCACCGCATCCGTCTTCTGAGCACAACAAGGGGAGGGAGGGGGAGGGAAATTAGCCAGCTCCCTCCCAACTGACACACTGATTGCTTTGGGGTCCCTGAGCAGGACAAATGTACTTGTGCACACACACACACACACAAATACATACAGAAGCACATGCATCAGTATCACTGACTTAATGGGGGGGGGGGGGTTTCACAGCACTCGGTGGTGTACTTTGTATTGCCATAGCTGTATAATGCAGTGTCTACACTTTAATCCATCGCCAGCTTTAATCTGAGTAACTTAAAGAAACCTTTTAATAAACAGCCTCAGATTTACAGAGTTTTCATCAGGGGCAAACTTTTCTTGGAGCATTTTAAGCAATAATAAAAATTAATATTGATTGCTACTAATTAAAATAATATTTACTACTGTTTCAAAAGAGTAAAGGAAAAGATGAAATATTCTTTAGTGTAAAAACAAAAACATTTATTTTAAGTAATTTTGGAGCATTTCTGTTCATCATGAAAATTTTACACAATGTATAATGATGATGCATGATGTAGAAAAAAGCAAGTGCTTATGTTTTGGTCAAAAATTCTCAGGCAATTTTCAAATGTAAAAAAAAACATAGAACATTTTTAAAAGTAGTCTGACTATCTTTAAATTTAAACACACACACACATACAATGTACCTTATCATTTACTCCAAATATCTTCCAATAGCTTAAAAATCTGTATCTGCAGAGAACATAGATCTACATAGTGACCAAGAAATATAGTCATCAGAACATTTATGACCAAAAGTTTCTTCAGGCAACAAAGCTACAAAGCACTGGCCACTCTTTTCCACCACCTCTGATGTAACGGATAAACTTTCTGTCTCTCTGCTCAATCCGCTGTGAGACATGCCTCATAAACTGTGGTCGGAAAATACTGGAAAGGAGTAAAACAAGATTTGGAGGAATAGTAAAACAGCTGACCACGACTACTTAGAATGTACACTGTCCATCATGGTCGGGGGTCCCCAGTCTTTGTTCTGAATAAACGTTTTCCATGTTTGATATATCACATTAAAGACTATATCTAAGTTTATTTTAAGGAAATCAATTCACATGGAAACATTGTGAAAGCATTTGGATTACAAACCTCATTTATGCAAATATGTTTAAATTTTTTTTTTTTATCTTTATTTAACGGAGAAAAGTACAACGTGATTTGGTAACAGGTGAGGGGATCATGATTAGGCATAAAAGGAGCATCCAACTAAAGGCTCAGGCTCTGCAACAAAAAAGGGTCATGGCTCACCACTTTGTGCCAAACTTTATGAGATAATTGTCAGTCACTTAAAAAAGACAAATTTTCAACAATTCAGTTTATGGTTCTTCAAATAATTATTTTTATAATTTAGAGGTGAGTGAAGAGAGTCGAGAACCCTTAACCTTCCATTTTTGAGGGGAAGATCTGTAGTTTCCAGTAAATTTTTCCCCCCACTGTAGCTAACAATGCAATAAAATTCATAGTTTTCAGGTGTCCTAGGTTTGATGCCTGATCCACAACTGGTTACTTCTTTGTCTGAAGTGCTGACTTCTTCAAACTGCAGAGGTCTGCCTGGGTCACTGTAGGACTGCCCATCTAAGCAGAGAAGAAATGAGGTCACAACTTTCTGCTGCTTCACCACAATCTGCCTGGGGTCAGGCCAGCTACACGGAGGGCCCTCCACATCCAGAACACCCCCTTTTACAAGGGACAGTTTTACAACAGTAGAAACTATCTCTAATTCTGGAATGGCCTGATTTACCCCAATATTTAAGCTGGGAATCACATGAAGAATAACAATCACTCATACATTGCTACTCAGTAGACATACAATACCATATAACATGCACTGAAAAAAATCATTCTTTTATTCACCTTCTTATTTATAATTTCACTTTAAAGCTGAAACGAGCAGATAATTCAAGAACAACCATGTGGTAACAATGTGGCAGAGACTTCACAACCCAGCTTGGCCACAGAGATAAGGATTTGCACTTCAAACTATCTAAAAAGCCACATTTAGAAGTACTTTCAATTTTGTACAGCAGACAGCAAACATGTTGAATCTCAAGATTAGTAAGACTAGTGAGCCTGCCTTTGCTTTAGCGGTTGCCATACAGTTTAAACTAGAACTGTATATTCATGTGTTAATTGCTGTTTTTAGAATTATTATTTGAAAGCAGTTTGCTAAGCTACACTACCTAGAAAACAAAAGCTAATGTGTTTTTAAGGAATTAACCAGTATCCACAGAAAGAGCATTTGAGAAAAATATTAGCTTTGAGAAATGCGTAAATGACAACGGAAATGACTTGCAGTGTCCATGCTCAAACCTTCATATCTAATTTTTGCTGCTTGCTGCAAGATGGCCTGGCTCTAGAAGCATGTACAAAATATTTCTACAGTACTTTCACTTGCATTCTGCATTGCTGTGTGGCTTTTAAAATAATACAAGCTTACATTAGCCTTACACAATATATGTTGTTGATTTATAGTGAAACAGACAGAGCAGTCAGTGAACTAACAAATCCTAAATGATCATCTTAATTCTAAGCCAATTTGTGAATCACATTTAATCAAGGATCATGTGGCCTTAGGATGCATTACTCGTTTTCCGTTTAATTGAAGAGCAGAAAAGAGAAAATTATGCCAATACTCACACATTTGCAAATATCTAAGGATGTATTAATTGATACTAAGGCACAAACAATCATGTTAAAATATCAATATGATTTTATGTGTGGTTATTCCTTTGGCTGAAAACTCATGTTCATTAGAAAGTCATGGGGGAATGTGTCTGTAATAATGGAAAGAATCAATAACCATCTTTTCTCTTACTGTAAGCATGCTAAAGTATTTATGAATTAATTGACTGCCTCCAAATAAAACCCTGGATTGCGTGTGGGAGGTCAACACCCTTTAGAGTGTAATAAATAGCCTTCTTTAAGGAATCATATACCACAACACTTCACCAATGAGCTGCGATAGGTCTAATCTCTAAGGAAATCTGAACTGGCCAAAGAAATATGCTTACATCAGACTATGCTACTTATGTTCCTTTGTGCAGCAGAATTCTAATACATAGCATGCTATACTCCATAAAGAGTAGTGTTGTAAACTGTAGTAATCACTGAACAGTAGAGAAATACCTGCACTGTATGTAGGCAGTTGTACCTTGCGACACCCTGGAGTTCCATAGTACAATATGTATAGAAGGGCAGGCCAAACGAATACTAAACAATCAACAATCAAGTCATTTCCTCATGCAAACTCTTGTCCTGTGCTTTCACCAATCTGGTTTTGGAGAAAAAAAATACAAAGCACCACATCTTCAGCTATTTTTTAAAAAATATTCCTTTTACTGACATAGACAGGAAAATATCAAGGTGTCCTCTTTATTGATTTATCCAAAGCTTTAGACACTGTCAATCATTTCCCTGCTACTGAGAAGTTTACAAAACATTGGCTTCAACCAAAACACTTCAAACTGGGCTCTGAATTACCCCTTAGAGGGGCAACAGTGTTTGGTCCTGGGACACCATAAATCAGATTTACTGCATGTAACTAAAGGTGTCCATTAAGGTTCAGTCCCAGTGTATTTATTGATGATATTGCCACTTCAGACTGCTACGTTTATATTCATGTAGATAAAGGAAAAGGGATTATTGAGACAGTTTTGTTATTAGTTCTTGATCATGGTTATAATATACGTTTTACTGATAGCACCCTTAAACCCTTAGAATCCTTACTCAGCTCCGAGATTCATTACAGTTGACTCCATTGCATATTCTATAAAAAGAGTTGGCCTTCTTTGGCAATGTATCAAGAAATATACTGGCTTTTGTTTTTTAATAAACTGCTTACTGGCCATATGCCACTGTATTTTACATCAGTGTTTACTGTAAATACTGGAAATGATCATACTTATCCCACTCACCACACTACCCTTTAGATTCTTAGAGCTTTTACTGAACTTCCCTTATCTGCTTTTAGCTACAGTGCACCAATCAGGCTGGAATGCATTACAGGACAATTTGAAGCTTCACCCTCTGTATCGATTGATCTCTAACCATCTCCATTTAGCTCCCAACTGACTTGATTCCTAGTTATTTTTTTTAATTGAATTTTATTTTTAGTTCATTTTAAATGGTTGTTTCAATTTTTTATTTTTATTATTTTTACTTTAATCCCTTAGTCGTTCTTATTTTTTTAATCATAAATTTATCATTTCGTTTTGAAATGCTTCGTCTTGCCTTTTTAATTGATTCCATTCCTGTATTTCTACCAGTTTTTGTTTTGTTCCCTGTATAATATCTATTGTCATGCTACATTACAAATGAACGTACCTTCTTAATTAAATGTTGATTGATTGATTTATTATTTTGATTAATTATTTTACCATGGTTTTTTTATGTACTGAACTTATGAACCTTAGTAACAGTTTTTGTCTGTGATAAAACTACTTTGTAATTTTATACTATTTCTTACTTCCAGCAGTTCTTACAACCATGCCAACATACAGATTTAAAACGTTTAATCTGTATGAAATCGATGGAAGGAAAGATATTTTAATTGGAATTTTGATTTGAATTGGATAAGTTGTTTTTGTGTCAACAGTTACGTATATTAGAATATTACTTATTCAGCTCATAACTAAGTTGTAATAAAACTTTCCTTTTTACATTTTTGTCACATTTGTGTCATTGTCATTGCTCCATGTCTAAACAAATAGACAAAAAGTCAAAAGTACAGCCAGCAGTAATAATCCTAGACATCCAAGGGTTAAAGTACAGATGTTTTTGCATGAAGTGGTGAAACACACGAGTTGTGCAGGATGTTTGTCATCATGCTTGGCTTTGTGGTCTGTTCAGGAAGGTCCACACTCACTTGAGAATTGTAGTAAGTTAGCAAGCGAACAGTATGCACTACTGCTGAAATGAAGTCTTTTTGTGCCTTCTGCAGAGCGATGGGGGCTCAGGTGGAGAGGAGCTGGAGCACTTGAATCTGTTCGTGACGTGCTGAAGGTCAGTGCTCATTGTGCACGAGGCTCGAGTAATAACGGGAGTGACGGATTGCACAGAGAATGAGTGCCTATTTAATAATAACCCACAGCCCCACCTGAACACAGCAACCAATCAACAGCTCAATACAGCAACATCCCCACACAGCACACAAAGAGGTTCCTTTATCACAGGATTCTGATTTAAACAATGTTACACCTCATTCACAGTTACATTTGCTCAAATGACATTTTGTTGAGTTTGTACTTTTCAGAGTATTTACGAACAATCACATATGTGTATTTTTTCAGAAGGAAACAACTTTTTATTCTACCTTTTATTTTGATTTGTGTTTGGGCTGCTTCGTTGCTTAGATGTTTCGATTTCAGGCGTTATCATTTTATCCTAAAGACATGCCAAAAATAAAAGAACATTGCCTTCATGTACCATTCTGATAGATGCTATATGTACAGCATGTGTACATGTGCAGTTCTATGAGTTATTAAGGATGGAAAACAAGGACTTAATATATTTAAACAAGTAAAATGCAAAATTGCATTGGTGTAAAAAATGTATATGGAAATGATGAACACGTTTTAATGAAGGACATTTAACACACTGATTTGTGCAGTGTATTTATATCCCAGTCAGTTAAATCTGCTGTACCCATCAGTTTGATTGTAAATTCTATGTTAAATCTGTCCATGCTTTCAATGACCAATGTAATCACTGTACACTTAGCAATAAAAGCATTAAAATCACTTTAAAAGTATTAAGTCTTTCTCGGTACATGTTGCCTACTGTTATTAGGCATCATCTGCAAGTTCTATAAGTGAAGAATGGCAAAAATACCTGCAAGTGTTCTTAACCTCATACTGAGGAGGCATTATTTGCTGACTTGCTGAATTTCAAGCCCCATTTTTTTTTACTGCAACATAATTTAAGTCAAGCATAAACATTTATTCTTTGACTCTGGTTACAAGTTTATTAGCCATAATTTCAAGCATATTTTTAAAAATATGGTCACCAATCTCTATTCTAATGAGGTAAATTTCTGCTCAAAAAATCTGTACCTTCTTGTATTTTGATCAGGGGCGTTCATACATTTGCATATAATTATTCTATATACTTTTCTTGTTTGTTTTCCAAATATCAAATCTGACATTACTGTTGTTCAAAACATGTTCTAAGAATAATTTCATGAATACACTTGTGAGTTTTCCAATTTTGTTCCCATTCCCAAAAACAAGCATTGCTGGGATACGGGAAGGCATAACCAATTGCCCCTCTAGTTTGAGTTGAAGTGGATACATTTTGCAGTACTAATGCTATCAGTGAGGTTGTGCTTTGCGCGATTATAAATGATGGCAAACAAGGAATTTAACAAGATCTGGGTTGAGAAACCTGCCCTTTAAAGACAGACTGGGCCGTATGTTTGCAATCAGCAGGCTGGGTCCGTTAAATCATGTGATGTCACCCCGTGCTGAAAGCGTTCAGCACTTGGGAGGTATAGACAAGGTGGGGCAGCATAAAGGGAAACATGTTGAACAAGCGCCTTCCTCGCTGTGGTCTATGAAATGTGGGAGCAGGATGGGCAGCCGACCGCCCCGTCCAAACACTGCGGTCAGCCACCACTTATGATATAGTCCAAAACCTAAGAGGCCAGGGGGATTGTTTCGAGGTAGAGGCAGACGCTTAAATAAAGCATCCAAAAATGTTTATGAAGCTAGAATATTACATGGTAATGTTGCTGAAGAGGATCCAAGAACTGGGCTGTACTGCTTGACAAAGGCAATGGCTTTTCCCCTTTAAATCACATACGTTTGGTGCTTTTCCCCCTCTCTCCTCCTGTAGTGCACAGTCCAGCTGTGATATTAACTGAAAACCATTAAGGTGAGACCACACGGGCAGCCCTCTGTCTGGGGTGCAGAGTCGGGATAAAATACAGCAGTATTTTTAGGAAATCTCCACTGTAGATGTCAGCTGGAAGATTTACTTCCTCAGAGTAAAGCATATACTGTACAAATACCACCTACATTGAAAATTATTTTTAAACTGTTTTTATCATTCCTAACCAATTATGGTAAATGGAGGGTTTTGGGCGATGCTGTGTGTTGCTTAGCATCCATTCCACTTAAAATTGGTTAAAATAGGAGAGAATGATTCTCTGGAGTGGTAAACACTTGATTATGAAGTATGACTGTACCTTAGTCGACCAATCAATACTCCAACCACAAACACGTTCTTCTACAGCTACTGTTGCTACTGGACCAGCTTTATAGAACGTTGGCAAAAATCCAGTGGTGAGTTGTGCATATTAGAGCTAGGTCTTGAAACAGAAAACACATCTCTGAAATAATGCTATAGGATACTAGTAATATGTTAGAGCTTGGCTGATGACACTTTACTTGACCATTTTTGGAAATTTGAGATTAAACATTAAGATGTGAAGCTTGTAACAGACATTCAATGTGTAATTTATAATTATAGCAAAACCACTAACACATATTTTCCCCCAAACAAAATTAGTCTTGTTGATGGTAACAGGACTTCTTGATTGCCCTTATATTATATAATTATACCTACACCTTTCACCCTCAGTCCTATTCCTGAAGGCCTAACCAATGGGAAAGCTCATTTAGCTCTGTATAGTTAGATACCACAGAAACAAAAATGCTGACTAAATAATTTTCAAGAATTGTCATCCTATTGTTTCTAACAAAAGCTGTATAGTGAAATAAGAGTAGTGCTGAAGTACTTACTGAGTTTATATGCAAATGCATTCTGTATGCATTCTGTCAAAATTAACTAAAATTACAGCCTTGAATGTTTCAGTTACCAAACATCTAGGAGGCCAACTCAGCTTAACAAATAGTTGGAGTTCAGATTTACGTAATGTTGAGTTTCCATGTTGAATGCTACATAACTGAGCTGGAATATGTTGTAGCTAATCTTAACTAGCCAGTTTGAAAAAAACATGGTGAATTAGTCTCCATACTAAAGCTCAATTAAACAACATAAACTACATATCAACTACATATTAAATCATTGGATCATTCCATCCATTCAGAATCTTCAGTAGAAGATTGTTTTAAATTTTCTTAATTCCTTCTAATATCTAATCATTTTTGATGCTTTTCTTGTTTTGTTGTGCATGCTTGCATCAGGGAGTGTGCACATTTTGTTTCTCGTCTCCGACACATGTCTACAGAGAACGGTTCTAGCTTCTTTCCTGCTTAAGGTTGCTATGTGACACGCTTCGGCCTATCTGCTTCCTCTCTGGGCCGCGTCCCATTTCCGTCTGATGGCGCAAAAATAGCCAGGCCCTCTGCAACCTTCCATGTTGTTTCTTCCTCTCTGAACACCATGACATCGATCAAACCTGTTCCTGGGCTTCCTATCTCTTCCTGAAGCTGAGAGAATGTTAGAAAAGAGAGGTGGGAGTTTTTGTCCGTTGATTTTTTACTCACCATTTCCTATTTACCACAGTTCTGAAATGGTTGCTGGGAGGAAAACGCTTGTTGACTCACTGAGCTCACAGTCATTTTTACCTGAGATGTTAAATAAGAAAAATTCTTAATATGAATCTAAACTTTTATCTTGGTTAACTACTACTCTTACAATCTGCAAAACTTAAAGTTTTAATGAGAAATTAACCAATTGTTCTTAAAAACATTGGTGCCACAAAGAGGTTTTTGGAGTGATGCCACTGAAGGGTGACTTTTGTTTTGTGATAGAACCTTTCAGTTTATGGTAACCATTTTTGTGATTATGTATGGAGAACCATTTACAAGTGTAAAGAATGTCCACATAATGTAAAGGTTCTCTTACTTATTAAAATTTTCTGCAAACTTTACATGTACGCCAAGAACTTTTGAGGCTTTTTTTTTTTTTTGTGCATTGGATTTTTTGCTCATCTTCAAAAGTCTTTACATTGCAGCCTTTATTTTGAGAGAAATTCATCTAGGCTTGTAATTCTGGCTCATCCTTTGAATTTGGCTTTTCTCACTTCTGATTAATGTATTCCTCCACCACGAGATGATGTTTGAAACATGGTAATCGAGACATAATCCCCCAATCCCTGTGTGGTCAACGCAACTGAATCTGGAGTTTCTCACCGGGCCTCACGCTTTTCGTTTTTCTTTCCTTCGCTCCCCTCTGTGATGGTTGGAAAAGTGGGGAGGTATGGAGTGCAGCCATGCCAAGTCCTGCAAACTGTGGCATGTGCACTTTTTCTCAAGCCACAGGGCAGTGTGGATTAATTGGTTGTTCTCTATTTTAAGGGAAGGGGGAGGAGAAGTTAATAAACTACAGAATGTTTCCTGCCCCAAAACCACGTGTACGTGTTCGCCACAGTTTCGGCTGAATTCTGTCTATAGCCTGCTCGGATGCACTATATGACATTAAAATTGCCGTCTTTATTTCATTATTGTGGTAAGAACCATGGGAGTAACCTCTGATTGTGTTTAAGGCATCATCTTCACTTTGTACAAAGATCCAGAAGAAACATGAATTTAGACAGTTCCGATCCAGCTCTGTCCTATACATTCCAGAAATGGCTCTTTCAAGCATAATAGCCATTGCATCATTGTTTTTGCATGTTCTCTTAGTGTATTACTGTAAAGTTCACACATTCAGTTCAAGCTCCTCCAAGGAGACATCCCTTCACCTCCTAACTTAATTCTCAGTAAATATGGCAGCCTTTCTTTCTGCTCCACAGATACTTCCTGAAGAAAAGGAAAGGTTAGAGCTATTTTCTCATCTCACTGTTTCTATTTGGCAGCTCTTGCTGGCACTTATTTTGAGACGCATATGTATGGTTTTCTTCTCTTGCTAACAAGTGTGCAGTTTGCAACAATCAAGAACACAGTCAACAAAAGGATTCTGTTTTTGCTGAATTTCCCTTGAAGAAAACAACTCCACTTCTTTCCCAGCAATTCAAACCAAAAGGGCTCTGACATCACTTCAGTGATGGCAAATGTTGTGTACAGAGTAAGGGATTTGAATTGTCAGGTCAAGTGTATTACCATTTCAGTTGTTTTAAGGTTCTGTGACCTTATGCGTGCATGCATTTCAGTGCCTACAACATATGCTCATCAGGCCCTTTGAATCTATTCAAAATGTACTAAATTTCATTGATCAGTTTAAGGCAAGGCAAGGCAAGGCAAGGCAAGGCAAGGCAAGGCAAGGCAAAGCAAGGCAAAACAAGGCAAAGCTAGGCAAGTTTATTTATATAGCAAATTATCATACACAAGTTATTCAAGCAATAAAATTAGGAGTAAAAGCAGAATACAGTAAAGAAGAGTGAAAAGTGCATGATAAAGGTAAAGTAGGATTTAAAATAAGACAATAAAAAGTGCATGATCAGATTTGGGCTTGGAGCCAGAGCAGCCCATTTTGTTCCCCTCATGCTCGTTTCCCCAACAAGTCTTTTTTCTCTCTATTTTTCTTTTCCGTTCGTGGGACATCCCTTTCTTTTACACACTGTCGTCACCATCATGTCCAGGTTATATTCTCACCCTAACCTTGGTAGAGATGTGTCTCACCTCTACAGAATGACTTTTTAAAATCCCTGTTTGAGAAGGAACGAATAGGCCACCCCAACCCAAATGCAATCTTTATAATACGTATGCAAAACATCCTCATCTACACCATCAGGCCCATATTCATTTTTTATATATATATCACTTTTATTGACATCCAGTCGGATCATGCACAGGTTTGTGCTTGGAAGACAAATGACAACATATTAAGTTGATACTTAGAACAAAGACTTGTGTTACTGATGCAAACCTTTAAAAACAATTTGAGTGGTAATAGTGTAAACTCGTTGAGGATTCTCAGCCTGCTAAATGCGAGTGAGTGAACGAGTGAGTTACAAGTCAGACTCATAAAATACTTTTCTTTCAATTACAAGAAATTATGGATTTTATCGTCAAATGAAAAGTCTGCTTTACATATCATTGAGAGCCTCAAGGCTGAAGCTATAGCCTAGCTAGTAAGGAAAGTAAGCTTAGTTAGTTAATGGATAGTTGATAGTGCAAAGTAATGGCAAAACATGCCATTAGGGTGGCCACGACAGAAAAGCTTTATTTTGTACAGTGACTTTTTAATCGGTATCAGATACAGATTGTTTATGATTCGGGATTAAACATTTAAGATGCAGGCTCATAAAAATGGCATGTTCATGATTATGTCTGAAAACTCTTGGCAAGTCCTGGCTGACAACAACTACCAAATGCTTATACCATTAAACATGTGATGAAAATAAAAATATTACATCATTTACTGTTCTTTTAACAACAAGATCAGTAAATGATATAAAGCCCCTTTGGCCACCAGACAAGGACAAAACTGAAGCCTATTATAAAAAATGTCTTGCAAATCACTAGACCAGTGCACAACTACTAAAATGTCACAGGTAAGGAAAAGTGCAGAGAACCTTCTGGATTGTGGAGACAGGCCCCCTGCAATGGCTTCTTCTTCTCAGAAGACTCATGAACATCTTTTCAAGCTGTGGAGGACAGCCATGCTGATGTGCTTTATGTGGGACGAGCTAGGCAGGCCAGAGGAGGCCCACAGACTGATAGTAAAACAGGGAAGAAGAACATGCTAAATGTATTGATACAGGAAATCCCATGCCCCACCATCTCCTTAATTTCCTCTCCAGTTTTCAGTATCCATAGCCACCAAGGTCTGCCTGTTAAAGTTCACATGGCGTTGGCGTTTCTGTCCCCTCACTGGGAGACATTTTGAGGTAGCAATTTCATAAAGAACCTCATTTCCATGAGGGCAAAATAGAAGCACTTCTTGTATTGTATAAATAAATCTTTTACACAGCCATACAATGTGAAACCTCTGGTTATAGAAGATTAGTAAAACATACACTTTGCACTGATCCTAAGATGTCAAAATGCTGCTAGTTTATGTTAGTAAGATGTTGGTCATTGTTATGAATAATATCCAGCTTAAGCCTTTATTGATCTAGTCCGTTGTTTGCTTGAGCACATTTTGAATCCCTATATGTAACTAGTCAAGTTTATTTCTATAGCGCTTTTTACAAGTGACATTGCCACAAAGCAGCTTAACAGAATCCAGGTCCGAGGCCCCAGTGAGCAGCCAAAGGCGACAGAGGCAAGGAAAAACTCTCTAAGCTGTAAGAAGAAACCTCTGGAGGAACCAAGGCTCAGAAGTGGGGAAACCATCCTCCTCTGGTTCGACACCGGAGAGCAATAACAACCAAGAGTAAAGGGGGGGATAAATAAATAAATAAATAAATAATAAACTAAAATGTACACTGAACTTAACCTGCTTGTTCTATCTCTGCCACTTTTTTAAGTCAGTTACAGTAAAAAAAATCCACTGGATTCTTTAATTAGTAGACCTTCAGTGAGCTTCCTCATCAGAAGGCATGCTAGTTGCAGGTGGTTCTGTTGCACTAAGACACATTTTTTTTACTTATTTGTTTAAGTATTCAGGGTTTTACAATAAAGGAAATCTCAACTGTTGGATAAAGGCCTATACTTAAAACATATGGAGTTAATAATAACAATGAACATTGTTGTTATTATCACCCCAAATTAATAGAAAATGGGTCCATTAAGGGGTTAAAGCATTGTAACCATTTGATTGTATTAGCACATTCTATAGCATATTATTCAGAAATGATATGGAAAAAAACACAAAAGTAATGAATTATTGTTAAGCTATAATACTTGAACTAAACAAGTTCACAAAGATTCTGGGGTTAACTGCTATTTCATAAGGACTGTTTAATTTTTCAGGAGACCTTCTTTAACTCCATTTGTATTTCCTCTAAATTAGATTGTTTTCATTTTTTTTTCAGTGGAAATAAAAGTATTACTTCTACACAGGGACACAGTCTCCTTCAGGACGCTCTCATAGATCAGCATGGAGCTGACTGGAGACAATAGAGGCCGGATGAGAAAAAGAAATTGTGAAAAAAAACTACGCTAAGTGCTCTACCTGGCCAGGCCTGAACCTGCAGAAGTCAAGGTAAAAGACACCATTACAGCCATACCTATTTCATGTACGTCAGTATGCTGCATACATTTTGAGGGATGACTCAATTTATTCTTTCTCCTCTCACCTGCCAAATCAGTAATATTTTCCCATTGTAACAGTGATTTGTAAGAGATTTGGTTTGATAAGTTGCATTCATGAAAACTGGAGTAAAGTCACTGAGGTCAAAGGAAGAAGTTGTTCTCCCACTCCTGGGAACTGAAAGACATGGCTTTTAGAGGATGAAATAATTTTTTTTTCCTACATGACTGTAGAGAACTGTAAAGGTAAAGTTTAGTCCCCAAAGTTACAACCAATGGAATTGTACAGTCAAAGGTCCAGCATGGTCCTTAAGGTCCAATCATGTATCTTCTTTGGGTTGTAAAGGTACTATGTTCACTAAAGAGGGGAAAGAGGTGTATGAACACACTTTTATAACTTTTTAAAGTAGAAAATTAAACAAAACGCCAAGATAAGTTATATGAAGTCAGTTTAACCTAAGGAACTGAATGAAAAATAACACAATTATGTTCCATGACTCAAAGTACCTAAAATGTACACTGTGGGTACTACCACAGTGACCATGTTTGAATTCTTAAAGATACTGTTCATTTTTTCTGAGAGTGTGTATGTTTGTATGTATGTATGTGCATGCATGCCTTGTGTTGCCCATGGTATATTCTTGGCATCCCTGCTGAATCTGTTCCAAAAATAATGTGGTAAAAATACAAAAAATGTTCACTTAAAATTTTGAATGAAAGGTGAAAAGGTAACATGTCAGTGAGAGCTATTAGGCTAAACCTTTGGCACAGCCTAACTAGCATACAGATAGCTATAATAAAATTAACAAATGAGGTCAGCTACAGTGAAGAACCTTTTTTTTAATTTTATATTATTTTAATTGTATTATTTAATGACATTTTTATTTTAGTAACTTTTTCTTGGCATCTCATAAACAAATCAATCTAGGATTGCTTTTGTCTGAAGATACTCATGGTAGATAACTAAGAACATTTAGAGTGAAATGTTTATAGACAATAGACAGTATCAGTATCCTTCCCAGTCCGCCAGACAAGGACATCATGGAGGCTGAGTCTGTTATAAAAATATTGCCTGAACTGTGGGTATAGAGGTGAAATGTGCAGTGTTTAAACATTTTGCAAGAAGTTACTACTTGAAATCTCCAGGTTTGAGGTTTTTAAAGGGCAGGATGTCACTATGACCCTTGTGGGACATGCACAACTGAACCCGCTGAACTTCATCCTGTTTGGAATGATTCATGTTGTCCAGTGTTATCAGGGCATTGGCCATTTCTGAAACTTTTCTGAAATGTTAAAAAAAGACTTTACATGCTTTGGCAAAGTTCTACCCCTAGGACCATTCCACAAGCAAACTTACACTTAATGCCACGTTATCATGTTCCAACACACACGCATAACTCTCAGAGGCGCCGTAAGAACACCAAAACCAAATCCTCTAGCAGGAAAGCCCAGCCGTTGTCTGCTTTTGACGGATGGGTTCCCATTGGTGTCCTCCAGGTTACTGAGGGGAAGGCATAACAGGCCGGTGCATGGCCCCTACTCCACACCTCACGGGACGCCTAGAAACAGGCGAAACAATGCGAGCGCACCCAAGTGGAGTCTTTGCTGCTACGTATGGGTGCGTGTGGCATTCACAGGAAGCCACGACTACAGGGTGTGGGTCTGGGCCCTCTGTGTAGATCCAATTTCCACATTCTTCCTCTTTGCCACACCTAAATCCTTAATTGTCTGGCCACAGACAAAATATTTTGAGACCACACCACGACAGCTAGTGCTTAACTCAGGACCTGGATGTTTAAATTGGGCCAGCACCAGACTTTTGGCTGCGATCAGTTCGGCTGTACGCAGCAGTGTGTTTGAGAGAAGCGAAGAAATAATTGTCGAAGTGGTACTGGCAGGAAAGATGGAGGAAATAAAAATGTCCGTTCTCTAGCCCCAGTTTGTGTATCTTAGAAGCAGAGTGAAATCCGAGTGTATCCAATGTCATGTAAATATGCTGCCATTATTTAGTCCATTTTAATCATCATATTTTTAATTTTTCATATTAAAAAAATAAAGGCTGATCTTTTGGCTGCTATTTTGGATAATAGCTTCATAATCACTCTGTCTGTTTAAAACATGCCACATCATTCATATTTATGGCCTAGAGAGTCTATAAAGAATTTTCCTGGATGTCAGTAGATTTTTTTTTTGTGCACTTGTTTCTGATCAATAAAGGTCTATTTTCTCCCACACAAGGTTTCCCATTCAATACACCTGACAGAGGGTTTAAAAACATAGAAGCATGATGCATTTATTATTGGCTGTTACTATGATTTATCTTCCCTGATACCTGCCATTGAGAGTTTGGTTTATTTGCCATATATGCTCTTTATTGACAGCCATAGGTTGATAGCTCATTTATCACACTGGGCTGTACAGTTCACAGATACAATGAGAATCATCCAAGCTTTATTCATCTGAATGTGGATCAAAAGTCCAGATTTGCGATTTGACACTTTTAGCATAATCACAGAATCAGCACAGATCAGGACCGCACTGTACCTCAGACCAGTAGTGAAATATAGTGAAAAGTAACCAATAAATAAATAAATAAATAAATAAAAGACAATTGTACACCTAAGCAATTTTAAAAAGACACTCAGCTGTGCTTTGGGATATTATAATTGCTGGGGTTGATAGGTGAGACACCACAGTGAAAAATGTGATTTGAATAGTTAATCAGGTCAAATCTGCTGACTCTAATAGGCCAGTCAATATGTATGTAGGAGGGCTGCTAATGCAAATAGGAGTCAATAGGGAAACAACAAATGGAAAGCAAATATCCTATGTTCCTTTGGGGACGTCTTTCTCACTCTCTGCCTTTTTTTTTTCAAGCAGATCGAGACAAATTTATGATTCATTTGGTGAAAAGCCAACTTCACTCGTTTCAAACAGAGAAGAGATAAAGCAACAACTGATGCTTGTGTTATTATTGCATAATGACCGTAATGATCTATATATTTTTGTAATTACCGGTTTCATATGTAAATTAACACAGTCATATTTACAGTCACTTTCCATCCTTATAACTCACACAAAAACATTTATTTGATGTATGTATTTATCCATTTGTAAACAGCTGCTCTTTTCATTGTGGGAACATTTCATGATGAATGAACCACTGGAATTGGTCCAAAATAACATGGAGGAGAATCATATATTACATTCATGTACATTAACATCGGGAATGTTTTTCCCTTCTCATTTGAAGTTACCGTTTTGGAGGTGTGAGGTATATACGACAGTGACAAAGCTGCTCTATGAACTCTCTGCATTGGGGAAAGCAGCTCTACTTGTCGATTTAGTACTGCTATTACATCCATCTGTGTTACTTTAAACGAGTGTGGAGTTTAACATACAACATCACTTACTATACTAAACAGTCAATAAGTGGAGTCACACAGACTCTGTCCTTTAGTCGTTTAAAAACAGGTCATGAGATCACAAGCGAAAGCCATGGTACAGTATAGTTCAGTAGATTATAGAGAATATAATAGAACATTAGTTTTGACATTTTTACATTACTTGAATTGCATTAAAAGGAGTCAAATAAATCACTCTGCTCTGCTCTGCTCTGCTCATAGCATCCCATACGCCCCTCCACACACACACACGCCACACACACACATACACACACATGCATGTACACGAACGCACCCAGACACTTTGTAACTGAAGCGTTTATTTAAATCAGTGTAACATCAGAAACATCATTGAATTTCTTAAGTGGCAACAAAATGTTCATTCATCTATGTGTGTAGGCATGAACATGTGTTAAGTGCTAAATGCCAGCCATAGTGTGGAAGGAAAACACTTGTCACGTTGCTGGCAACTAGGCGGATTCCCTTGGAGGTCTTTAATTATTTTACCGCAGCACCTGCCAGCTTTTTAGAGTCGAATGAAATCATACCTTTACCCCAGCTATTTAATTTATTAGTGCATAAATTATTTTATAAATAACCAATTTTGTGCTGATCCCTGCATGAATCATAAAGAGGCATCTTTTTTTAAAGAGTTTTTATATATACATATATATATATATATATATATATACTGGTTTGGTCCTTTTGCAAAGTGTGGACCATAAGAAGGATAAAAAAGATAAATCCAATCAGTGAGCTCTCAAATAAATGAGCCAGTATTGATCAAATGAAAATATTCAAAGGTCTGCATCTCCTCAGTGTGCTTTGCAGGGAGATTGGATGTGGTCAGCAGAAAGAATTGGGAGCGTTTTGTCCCAGTGATAAATGGTGCGGTCTGACAGGTCACTTCTTTTGGCCCTATTGAAAGCCACAATTTGTTCCCTCCAGGAGTCAGGAGACGAATCTCAGCAGGAGACAGATTTATTGGCGTCTACATGAGGTAAAACACCTCAAAGTCCCTATAAAGGCCCCAGATCACTGTGAGGATAGATCGAACATCCATTTATATCCAGTCTGTTTCTTGTAAAATATTTCATACAACAGTACCCAGGCCAGAGGGGCCCGAATCCCACATAGAATGACATTTATTTTCTCACATAATCGCCTGTGAGTACCTTTTGAAAAGATTTTTTTTTCATAGTGTTCACATGTTGCCGTAACACATCAACCTGAGCGTGGATGTGAGATTGTGTTGCATGCTTTCTGCATGAGAAACATATGGGGAGGATTCTAGCATAGCTGCATGAGCTGGAAGTGATTTTTACCCAGAATGTGGATCAGTGATTTTTTTCCTTACTTTCTTTTTTTTTTTTTTTTTTTGGTGATGGCCCACTTCTGAGATCACAGGTGTCCTGCCCACAGAACCCACCTCAGAGAAGGGCTCTAATGAATGGCAGTGGAGTGCGGGAGCTCTCTCCTGGAGAGAAAGGACATGGGTGGTCCTCCTCACCCTAGCCCAAGCTGTTTCCACTAGCCGACAAACTCAGAAAATATACAAAGCTTCTCCAGCCTCTCAGATCAAGTCATCCCTGCCTCGCTGAGCATCTGCCATTAAAGCCCAATTTACATCCAGATCCCTCCCAAATCCCCAGTCCAAACTTCCGTCAATCCTGAATTTCACCCGGCACAGCCACTTCTCGCTCCCCCTCGTCAGGGCAGTGGGGAACTTGTCACGGCAGGGATTCTGCATTCTGGAGGAAGGAGTGTGTGATTGTTTTGCTTATAAGGCCAAATTGAAGACGCATGTTTGATTTGGGCGCCTTTCCATATCTGTGAGAATGGGGCTGCTGCCAGACAGGAAGAGTAGGGTCATGGAGAGAAGGAAGAAATAGACGGAGTACTCTTCGACACAATGCTGGCCTGCTCGAGCCAAAACAAACACAGCCCCATGGACCTCAACGACACAATGTCAATATCACCGCTCATTAGAACAGTGTTTTATGAATCAGAAAGAGTGTAACATACATGATTTAACCCCTAAACCAGTAGTGTTATAGACAGGGGCAAAAATTTATGAGCCCTGTAGTATTCAAGTTCCCTTCAGTTAATGCCAAAAAAAAAATGACAATGTACGTGGTTATTCATTTGTTATTATTATGTAAAAACACGCATAGAAGACAAGATTTGATTTTCACATTTTCATCTGTTCAAATTATTACATGTTTTCATTTAGTTCAAGATTTTTCTATTTTATTCAATTAAATTAAAATTTTAAACTGATTTTAAAACAAACATTACACAATTTGATTGTAGATCGCTGTCAGTTTGTGGTTTCCTGAAACACATAGCAGCATAAATATAGCTGTGGCTATAATTCAGCCAGATTAGTTCTATTGTAGACTTATGGCTGACATCTGTTATTAAAGAATAGGTTGGCAAAACGTCAAATGTACCCACTGTTTTCCCACAGACCAGATAAAGTCTGTTAACCAAAACATGTACGACACCCATAGTTGGCTTCTTTGGTTTAGAACTATAGCTGCATGGCTAATGTTGCTAACGAACGCTAGACGTCAATAGTCAGCCGAATTGTTTTCTTAAATACATCCCCAGACCTCTCTCAATCGGCTTTAACCACATCCAGCTCTTTATCGCGGTGGTGCAGGCTTGTTAATGTGGTTTAGGACACAGTATGACTTACCGGGAGCTATAGCACCACAGTATTTAGCCACGGGTAGACTCTCGAGACCTGGTGCTTTTTGAAATGGCAGCCCATCATGGTGAAGTTCTGTTCATTACCTTGACGTAGCGCTGAATGTGGTCTGAGTGAACTGAGAGACGTTTTAGAAATGTATTCTAGCGTTTGTTAGAAGTATTAGCCTCATATTTCTGTTGCTTAAAGCAAAGCAAAGATGGACTCTGAACATGTATGTAGTGACCAAACATCTGGAGTATGTGGGAAATTGTCTTAAATAGATTTTTCTTTTTTTCAAACTTATCCTTTGAGTTTCATCCCTAAAAAACAATAATTACACACCATCATCCTCTTAACCTGGTCAGTATCATTCTGTTTTGTTTGTGTTTATTTATTGCTTAATTATTGTCCTTCAGTGCCTCTGATAACTGTTAAAAGAGTTGTCTTTTGATAATTTTACTATGTTTTTTCATTTTTATGTATTTACTGTATTTAATAAAAACCTTGTCATAATTACCCATAAACTGTGGGTGTAAAATTGGACACCCAGGGAAATAAGGCATTAAATTAAGGACATAAGATGGGGCCAGTTGGGGGGAGGGGGAGGGAGGGGGGG
>JBBPDA010000039.1:13640862-13658422 GCA_037974385.1 Arnoldichthys spilopterus
GTAATTTTACAGTAATATGGTAATAGTGATAATTTGTCATTGTGAACACACTCAAGCACCACAACGAAATGTGACCTACAAACTATGACCTCCAGTGTAACTGGCTCCTTCTGCTTTTATATTTCTGCATATATTTTTCAGTTATTAATCTCAGTAAGACTTCAGTGATGAGTAATTCAGATCAGGTGAATAAGGCACAGAACAGTTTATGTAGCTATAATTCCCAGGCTTATTAATAATTGTTATTTCAATTATGGAAGTGAATAAACACCTTGCATAATATTTGTAGAGGTATATTTAAGGAGAACATTTCCGGAATGTCCTCACAGCACATAAACACTCTAAACTCCAAACCACCGCCGCAGTTGTTAACACCTTGGGTAATGAGTGAGAGCCCTTGTGAGCTTAGCACGAGTGCTATGATTTCTCCCCACATCTCCCCTGAGCCTCAGATTTACAGTAAGCTCTGAAACGCAAGGAGAAAAGGCACTGCTCTCAAAGAGGCTCCTATGGGAAAGCTGTGGAGACATGTTAGTCTAATGGGTTAATGATCGGCTCTTGGGTTAGAGTGCCATTAAACACTGGGCAAACTGTATCATTCTCTCTCTCTCTCTCTCTCTCACACACACACACTCACACACCTCATCCCTGGCAAAAGGATAAAGCAGCGTGTGATGGGACTAATTGATGGAGATTCTTCCCTATCAAAATAGGCCCCCCACCGTAAATGCCATTCCAGTGTGTTGGACTGTTCAAACAGCGTCCCCGCGTTAATGGTTAGGCAAAGTATTTACTCGACATTAGCCCACGGCTAAGCCAGCACAATGGCAACTCTTGATGATGGAAGAAGCAGACAAAGAGACCGGGTGAGTAAATGCAGTCTGAGTGCAATAAGGAGCCTCAGTGGTGCTGTCCCTCAGGAAGAGGTCAGCAAACAGTGCATTTCAGCCAGACAAAACTCTTCTTTGACTTCGTCTGCCAGCGTATATGTAGCCCAACCACTGTCTTCTGAAAGGGGTGGACGCTCAAAAATAAATGCTCCTAAATGGCTCTTTGCTCAGACATACGATTGTAGACAAAGCCTTTAATTGGTATAGACTTTTACATTACCCGCAGGTTTTTTTAGATTATGTAAAAGTTCTTTACGCTCATGCATCTCATCTACAACAAGGCAGGGAACTAAATAAAAGATGCCACAAATGGTTCTTTGATGCCCCAGAAGAGCCTTGTTTGATAAAGAGATTTGTGAATGTGCAGAACCTTTTAAAGGTTTACATGATGTAAGAATGTAATGGTCCATTCTAGAATATTTACATTATGTGGAGGTTACTAAAACCTTCAAAAAGGTTCATATCTCATTTGCAAAAAATTTCTCCAATAAATTTCCACAGTACAAAGGACTCTTTTTGCTATCTTGATTTTTAAGTGTAGGCTTTCACTACCAGTTTTTCCTGGGTAAAAAGCTTTGGTGGTGGGGAAATGAGCTGTTTCTGGGGCTGTCATGACTTCCGCATGTGTTAACCATGGGCAGCGTTTCAGCCTAATTAGGCGTATACCACAGTGTAATAGATGTCCAGTATGATAAGAAGATTATCAGCATGAAACACTATGAAACACTTATGAAAACCCACTAATGCATTTGCGAAAAACAAAGTAGAGCCTGCTTGTCATTAAAAAAATCCTCATCCCTTAAGCCTTTAAAGGCCATGCCTTGCCACCTCCTAATTTATTGATCTAGGGTTGTTATGTGCAATTAGCTTTTATTATGCGTTACAGTTGACTCAAGCAGATATCATTGAAAATGGCAGAATGGATTAACGATATTGACAAGGTGATAATTGCCCTTCTAAGGGTGGGCAGTGTGAGTCCTTGAGAGGTAAAAAAGGAATATCTTAATGCTTCCGTGATGTGGGCAAAAGATACTTAAGGGTCTCCTAGTATGCTCTTATCAGTTCTGAGTCATTAGCATAGTGCTAGATTGGGCTATTGCTGGAGAATAAGGGCACTCATGCTCAGCTGGCCCAGGTCTTCAGTTACGCACGGCTGCCCAGGCCCCATGTGAGGAGATGGGCGGCGCAGAAGAGAGAATGGCCTGGGCAGGGGTCAGGCGGAGGGGAGAGAGGCCAGCGTGTCAGTGTCGCTCCATCACCTGTGATTTAAGGCTAACTGTTCAGCGACAGAGAGGATTCCGGTCTCGCCGTCCGACAAGGATATTTCTGTTTTTGTTAATATTTGTGTTTATTTGAAGAGCCAATGTTTACAAAAAAAAATAATTTCACTGAATTCATTCATAAGGTTATGTCATCTGACATAAACCAGAATAAACATTTTAAAACACTGATCATAGCACTTTCCAAAGGTGAAATGACATCAGCCTGGACAAAATGAACCTTTAAGACGAGTGGTGCCTGCTGGAATAAGCCTTTATAGATGTTTATTTAAGTGTAAGTGTAAGTGTTCATGAAAGGCTTATGCAGATGCTGTGTAGTCCTTCCATAGGATTTTGGCCCCTTTTTGTAATCAGTGCCCTAGTACAATAGTTTTTTTTTGTTTTTTTTTAGCCTCCACCTAATTACAATACTATACAAAACACAAATTTACAGTTACAGTTAATAATATAACAACAAAATATTTAAAAAGGAAAAAAAATACAACTTCACAATACTAAGAAAGATCCTCACTTAAATTCACTGTTTTTATGTATGTAGGCTATATGTGTAGACGTTTTAAGAGGCACTTCGCTGGCATGCAGTGTGAATGTGATGTGTTAATCATTTACTGATAATAAATTGTATGAAAAGATGCTGTCTTATCCTACACGTCCCCACTGGGCAAGCTCATGTAGGATTTCCATACCCCTCATCTGCATCATCCATATGGCCAGACAATGCACGGTATCAACCTGACATTCCAGGCACAGCTGGTTTCATATTTACTCCCCAGCCTGCGAGCATATGAGAAACATATCACAAACAAAAGAAGCTTCAGCTTAACACTCGGCCTCATGGATCAAACCACTTTCCTATGTCATGGAGAAGACAGTAAAAGTAAGGAGGTGTTGACATACGCAAGTCTGCTGTCTCTTTCGGAGCTTTCACCTCAGCCTCTCTCTGCCTTTTGTTTTGATTTTGTTCGAACTGTGAGCACCTGATGGCTCCACAAGCACCATTGTTCCTTGAAGCTCTTGAAAATAGAGCATATAGGAAGCAATGAACAATGACTGTTGCTTGACCTGCTAATGGATCTAGCAGCACTAGGATATGTTCTCTCTTTTCTCCCTCGCTCTCTCTCTCTCTCTCTGCAGTACATGGTACCAGGGAGAAAGAGGAGGGGGAGCGGAGGGAAACATATGGGTTTTAATTAAACACGGGATGGGACAGATCCGATTGGAGTTGCATGGACATTCCTTTTGCTGGGAACATGCCTGCCAGCGGCGCTCGGCCGAAAAAGAGAAGAATGCTAAAGTAAACATATCACAGGTAGAACCATGAAACAAACATGATAACCGAGGTGTATGAGTCAGAAGTGCCATGGCACACATCCCGGCCTTTTCCCAGGCCTGGAGTACTGTTTACTTTGTTCACAATGCTCAGCGACACACACACACACACACACACTCCTCTCTACTGCACATCTCCTGGTTTCTACTATACAGTACTCTGATGACAAACGGGGAAGGTCAACATAACAGGGGTTTCACACTCTGTGTAACAGAAAAGCCACTGGTGGTCATGATAACATCACCACACATTTAATGCCATTCAAAACAAAGAGTAATTTTGTCTCAACCAGGAAACATCCACAGAATCTGGATGTCCCACACCCACTGGCTTTTACCTCCGCTATATATCTATGCAATTACTTTTCAACAGCTACGAGACCAAAGTGTGCGCATAACCCATTACATTTTATAATGTGTTGCATTATCAGTATAACTGTGTCGTAACAAAGACATATTTACTGCTATAAAACAGTAAGGATGTTGCATCAAAGCAGATGATATAAAAGCAGCGCAATGGTTAAAGGAATACTCTATAGTTTTACACACACACACACACGCACACAACACACACACAATACACACACAACACACACACAACACACACATACACATACATATACATATAGGCCCCTGAGACAGTTTTTTTATCATGTAACAGCTGGCCAGTAAGTGCTTTTTTCTAAAAAAAACAAACAAACAAAAAAAAACAATAATATTAGAATAAATATAAATAACACTTATACAGTTAACTGTAATTTAATGTGTCAAAATATTGGCTTGACCATTCCTAGGGCTCTCTTAGTGGATGCCCAGTGCTACTTGTAGTTTCCATCAAATCACTGGTTTGGGCTCGATCAGTCCTACCTTTAGATGAAATCAGGTGCTGATGGGACTTCACACAATCATGCCTTGACTGGAGACAAGAAGGAGAAATCTGGAGCCAAATCCACTGCTTACAAACAGAACAAATCTTCATTCTTTTCACGGATTCCCTGCTTATTTGCATTTATTCTAATGTTAATTTGTGTTTTGCTGCAGAAAGAAACTCACTGCTCACATAAATGGCATTAAAGTATTAACCTAGATGCCTAAGACTTTTGCACATTACTATAATTTAAATATGTACTAATAAACTAATATTGTGTGAATTCACCTTTTTGTAGATTGTTTTATATAACCAGGTGGCAGGGCTTTTAACTAAGGTTATTTACCCTAAAACGTGACAGACACATTCAAAATGATGGCGCACAGGATATTTATTCTATAGAAACATCATCTGTGGTATAAGAGTGGGCATAACTCTTGCCCTACATGTGACTAAATAAATGAAAAAGCATAACACTAACAGTAGGCTACATGATCCCCATTTCATTAGCTCCTGAAGCCCATTTCGCAGAGATTGAAACCTTGACCCCACCTGTGTTAGGCCTAGCCATGGTTTATTCCGCAGTAAAGGGCTCTGGTCTCACTCAGCGTCGTAAAAGAGGTTGGAGGGAGGGGAAAAAAAAGAGAGGAGACAGGGTTAAGTTGACAAATCCCCTGGCTTTGAGCCCCGCTGGGCCGGTAATCTCGCGGGTAAGCAAAGAGCTCTCAGGTACACTTCTGTTATCAGTGCACATCCACTTATGGTAGTCAAGACAGCCACGCTCTGTTGGCATTGTAGTCTCTGCGTGGACCAGTGACAGCAGGGTCATTAGGTCCTCTCGCCTCAGTCAACAGCCCTGTGTTTACTGGGCCACTTGTGCTGGTAGACCACCTTTATCCACAGATTTAGATGCATTGCTGGTCGTTTTGCTCTGTAGAAAACTGGCTTGGTTCAGAGGGTGAGACGACAAAGAGGGATGCCAGTTTTTCTAATGTTAGTCTTTGAAGAAGGATCAGTGTACTGTTATTAGAGACAATGGATTATCACATTTCAGAGCACTGGGACCTGCTCCTAGAAACTTTTAGTGTGAAGAAGCAGTGACTGTAATCCTAAACTACTCACAGCTAAGCTCAATAAACCAGAACCAGAACCTGTGAGGCTGTAACCACGACCAAATGGCACCAAAACAACAAAAATAAAGATACATATACACAGAATCATGGTCAAAATGAATACAAACTCGAGTTCAGTCTGTGTTAACCTGTTGGTGCGTCCTTTTGATCTGGTTTTTACCTCACACTTCCCGCCGGTTAATCATTCCTTCATTACTATCCGTCAGCTCGCGCTTATCTCCTCGTGTGTCACTTTATAACTGGTCGTTATCGATGAGGCCGGCGCCACGTGACTCTAATTGGCCAATCACCAAGCAGGGTGTATGAACCTTGTTGATTAGCGCGGGAAGGAGGCGCGACAAGCAAAGGCGAGTTGGTGGCTGTGGCTCCCCTTACCTGTGAACATGGAGCTGTGAAAGAGCGAAATTCTCGTACTTCTGCCTGTGAGGGTGGATAAAATGACAATATTCATAAGGCAAAGTTTAGTTCCCCGACCTTAAGTGAACGGCCACCGGCCATTGCGTCTATTTTTTTTTAACTTAGTTGGCTATGTCTTCAAGTGCTGAGAGTGAAGTAGGAGCAGGTGAGTCCAGTGAGGATGGGGCGTATGTAGGTAAGTAGGCGAGTTAGTCTGAGAGATGTTATAAAGCGCTCATATCAGCTTTGACGACCCTGTAGGACACCTGCGACCGAGGGAGAGTAGGCCAGGCTCGGCCACAGCGTGTGGAGTTCAGGGCTGAGCCTGTAGGTTCTGTTGGACACACGGTGCCTTATAATAATTACACTGAGACATTTCACCGAGCAGGACTGAGGCCGAGTGGCTCCATACACAGTGCAATCCTTGGATCTTTTTTTTTTTTAGGAATTTTAATGTTGAAGGCCATTGTGTTATTATTCAGAATTAAAAAGTGCATCAATATTATTATTTTTGGCGAAACCCTTATTTTTTTAGGCTGTAGTTGTCGTCGCGGTGTGTTTTCAGTGACACAGATTTAGTTACGTTGTTGGTAATAAAAGTAAGAATTTCTGAAATTATTGTTATAATCTCGCAATTGTAATTATTTAATTTTTAAATAATTATTTAATAATAATTATTATTATTATAATTATTATTATTATTATTTCTGTTACTTGCCATTTTTCTGCACTAAATTAAAATACGCATCAAATTTAAATGTTCACCAGTTTTTAACCACAGTCGTCACAATTAATTCGAAACTTGCTCTCGAAGTGTGTTTAAATATTAATTTATTATTTTTCTGTGAGTATAGTTGAATAATCAGCACGTGGACGCAGCGTGTTTATGGCTGGGCAACACGGAGTGTCTGTGAACTTGCAACGTGTGGCGCTTAAATTTCCCTTTCCTGAACCGTTGTGTTGTAGCCTGTGTGCACCTATGGATAAAACCCAGAGGGTCACTATACTGAACTATGGATAGGTGCTCTTAAATGCGATTTGGAGTTAAATTGAGATTTTCTATTCAATCTGAAATTATCATCACAAATGCTGAAGTGGCTAATGGACCCAAACACACTGCACCCACAAATAAAATAAACGAGCCTTGATTAAATCAAGCGTTTTCACACGTTTTACACACGGTCCCTTAGAGCAGACACTTATATCACATTTGTACATATCCAGTGATCTAGGGCTCGTATAAGCAGGATATCACGTCTCTTTCTTGGGCATAAATTCTGTAGTGTGTTTAAAAAGCGCAGCTGACTTTGCTGGACTTTACAAGAACTGTGTTCGACATCTCTGGGCTAGTTTTTAAAATTCCCATCACGTGTACCACGACTTTAGCTGCATAATTATAATTTATCGCGAACTCGCAGTTCGAATTTGTTGTGTCACTGGTTTCTAAAGTTTTCCTGCTCCCTGTTTTAAATGGACAAAGTATCATGCAGATTTATAATACAACTTTTCAGATTTCTGCATGCTGTCGTGTCTCCTGGAGATGCTGATTCTCTACATAACTCCAATTTTATATTGTTTGTATGTGTGTTTGTCTTGGCGTTTCTCGGCGCTTTAAGCTCCATCATTACCCCGCGTCCTCGTCGCTGTGTCCGGTAAAGAAAGGGGGCCGAAGCTCCGCCGCTCTCCTCGCCGCGTGATTGGTTAGAGCTTGTGACGTCGGTGAGGCGAACAAGGCGCTGATTGGGCGAAGCGGCGTCGGTGCGGCGTAAACAAAGCGGCGAGAGCAGCGGGGTTTGAAGTTCACATGAGCGCGCGGGGCAGAGGGGGGCCGGTGAGTCCGAGCCAAACGCAGAGAAAACTTCCTCACAGTCCGCCAACTCACGGTTAGACCGGACCGCGAGCTAGTCAGACGAGCGGACAGCAGCCGTTTGCGTTCTTTTTTTCCCACTCGTAATCTCGTTAACTCTTAGCCAGTGAGAGTGAACTCGGCGGGGTGGTCGGTGTCCCGTTTAGCCCACTTTGTGCTCGGCTCGAGAGGTTCAGGGTTGATCAGCATGCGCTCGGTCACCGCTCGACTCTAAACGCGCTAGTCAGCACTGCCCTCGCTGAGGTGTAGGGATAACGCGGGGATTTTTTGGGGGGAGAAGCTGCTCTTTTCGCTGCTGGTGAGCCTCTCTGGTGTGTCTTGTCGCGTCCAGGTGGATCACCGGGCGGAGCGGCAGCGGCGGGACCCCTTACCCTCCGGCTTAGCGGAGCTGTCATGCTGCCCAAAGTCGAGTCAGACTCTCTGGGACTGGCTCGGTCGCATGGGGAACAGGGCCACATGCCTGGAAATATGCAAGGTAAGGAGGCCGAGAGGAGCGCGCGATATACGGGCGATGTGTGAGTGTGCGGTTTTGCTTTAAGGCCGAGTGTGTGGCGCGCGCGCGGGGCAGACGCTGCTGTCAGTGAGGCTCATAGGGCTCTGATCTCTCTCTCTGTTCCCTGTACCACCGCACCGCGCTCGGGCTGTAGTACAACTTTATACACCGGCTCTGGTGGACGTGTTTCGCGAAGACGTCTTGGCCCGTATTTTTTTAATTTTCGTATTAATTTATTTTTGTTGGGTTTTATTTTGTCACATTTTCTTCTCTTTTAACTTTGGCTGAAAAACCAAACAAAGTTTAATGTTTCGGAGATCAGGGCCTGGAGTGAGCACTTTGCTTTTTTTCTGTTGCTTTGCCACGCCGTTTCTTTCTGCAACGAAGAGATTTGGTCATCTTTGCGCATTTTTACGCAGAAGACGCTGAACAATATCAGCAGACTAGAGGCACAAACCTTAGACCTGAGCTTAATTTAATTACTGGATCAGTTAAAAAGGAAAAGTAAAAAACGAGATAAATATTTTGCCGTGAACAGGACAGCATTACAGTGTGATTTTTATTATTTATTCTCTGCTTCATCACTTGTAACCCACTTAATTAAGCTGAGCGAGTGTGTGATAAATACAGGCGAGAGAGAGAGAGAGAGAGAGAGAGAGAGAGAGAGAGCGGCGCTGCGCTCATTCCTGCAGGTTCACATCACTTGTGCCCTCACTCACTCACTCGCTCCCTCACTCAGCTGATGAGAGAAAGTTGAGTTAAAGCTCAGAGATCAACTTTAGCGCAGAAAAATCAATCGTGGACTCGCTTTGCTTTAGTGTTTAAAAATATATTTCTTCACCTAAAGAAACATTTATTATTTACTCCCACCATTAAGACGGACCGATACAAACAACCGCATCTATTTATGGAAATCTAAAATTAATAATACATGCTCGTACGAAGATGCGAATTTGAGGAATAGCTGATTATTTCGTTTTCGAGTGTTTAAAAAATAAGAACAAAAAAAAACGAAAAATAAAAAATAAAAACTTGTTGCTTTTGAGCGCACGCTTAGTTCACATATAAAAGCTCCCTGTTTTACTCTGGGCAGTAATAAGCACCAGCAGCGATCGGTAATCATTAATACACTACAGAGATTACAGCCTGTAAAGCAGTTAAACACTGGCATGTGCACACAGCCAACGAATTCACTTTTATTCCTTATTTTTGTCGGATGCCTCGTGCCTTGGCCTCGCTAATCGAGTTAGCATCGCAGAGCCGCCCACTCTGTTTTATCGATAAAAAAAGAAAACCCGAAAATGGGAAAATACATATATATATATATACATATATATTTTAAACAAAACAGTGAATATTTGTGCGTCTGAAACGCATTGAGTGTGTTTCCACAGCTCCCGCTTCATCAGTACACAGGCCGTGGCCGTGTGAGCTCGTTAGCATCACAGAGTCGCGGTGAAACGAGAGAAAGCGCGGATACAGACGCGCGCAGAGGCTTCGACCCAAAATGCGAGAGCATGAGCGCCGGAGTCGATGTGTTAATTTGCTCGGTGCTTAAAAGCGGTGCTGTGCTTTTCCTTTGCCTCGTGGCTAAAAGCTCCACTCCAACTCCGGAGCTTCTGCCTCCAATTTATCAGCCGTCATGAATATTAACGAGATTGAAAGGGATGTTTGCCCCGACTGCGACCATCCTCCACACTAGAGCAGACTTTCACTGCTGTTTCCCTCAGACAACCTGCTTCTTTTTTTTTCTTGACAGTTCATACAACTGTAGGCTACTGTAGGATGTGTAGAAGCGTAAGCCAGGTCTTAATCGGACCCTGCAAAGGCTTCTGATAGTGAAATAGCAGGCGGTGAGAAGAGATTCATTATACAGAGCAATGTGTTCTGTACCTTTGACCTGTTTTCTCATTCTGTGCTTGTGCTTCGCAGCCCCTCAGTTTAAAATGATGG
Source organism: Arnoldichthys spilopterus (assembly GCA_037974385.1). Classification (NCBI taxonomy): domain Eukaryota; kingdom Metazoa; phylum Chordata; class Actinopteri; order Characiformes; family Lepidarchidae; genus Arnoldichthys; species Arnoldichthys spilopterus. The sequence continues at coordinate 13,651,072 of JBBPDA010000039.1, forward strand.
ACTACTCCTACGACGAAGACTTAGACGAGATGTGTCCAGTGTGCGGAGACAAGGTGTCCGGATATCACTACGGTCTGCTCACCTGTGAGAGCTGCAAGGTGTGTGGGGCTCTTCTCTGTTTGGTATTAGAGAGGGAAGTGTCATCAGGAGAAATGTAGGGATGGCGCATGTTTAGAGTGCTGTTTTGTCCATGTACACGTCATGTGGCTTATCAAAGCGCTGGACTTGTGGACACTTTGCTATGATTCATAATTTAATTTTCGAAAAAGTGATTATTTTTTAGTTTAGTTTTTTTTTTTTTTACGAAATGTCGCCTCTGATTTTACACGGCATCTACAGTTAGGGTTAGGGTTTAGGGGGTGCATGATTGAGTTGTGAGGAGCTCCTGGAAAATCCAGATGTTGAGATTTTTTTTGCATGAAAAGTTGGCTCACTCTTTTTCAAACGCTCCTCAAGAAGTCAGTTCTTCTCTCTGTGTCTGTTAAACAAGCAGCATTGAATAATCAAAGTGCACTCACAACGATATTATGGTTAATGCATATAAAAACAGCTGCTTCTTGAATATGATACATGTCTTTGCACTTTGTTGCTGCCTGTTTCATCCATTCGTGCTTATATCAGTATTTTTTATGTGTGTTTTCTCTGTGGGCTGTAAACAATCAATGATTTGCCAGCTCATAAAGGTACTTTAGTGAAAAAGGCACTAAAAAAAAAGTAAAGCACTCATACTAGAGTCAGTTGTGGACAGTCACGTTTACACTGAGAATACCCTGTTCAAATATTGCAGAAAAAAAGGGTCAGTGGGGTAATCCAGTGAGACGCAGTGGCTTTAACAGTGGAGCCAAAATTATTTTTAGATTAGTTTCGAGGCACTGCATAGAGGAATGGAGAACTGTATTCTGTGTGTGCGTGCGTGTGTGTGTGTGTGTGTGTGTGTGTGTGTGAGAGAGAGAGAGAGTTTCTATGCAATATTGATCATTTCAGATCAAAATTGGGCAGGTTTAACAACTCTCCCTATGGTGTTGATCTAGAATAAGTTAATGCCTTTTCCCGTCTGATTCTCTCCCGCTCTGAAAATGAATTCCACCCTGTTGCAGAATGAATCTTGTAATTCAGCCACTGTAAATTATGGATATTATTTATTGGATTTTTACACTTATTTCTAATGTATGAATAAGAAGAGCTGAGATGGAGACACTATATGCTGTACATTTTGAAGATGTCTCAGCCTCTGTGTAGCTGAAAGGGATCTATCCTGAGATAAACTGAAAATTCACAGGTAGAAATGTTAAATATATTTATATATGGGTGCTTATTTGCTTTAGCTGCACAAATACATATTATTTGCACGATATGTAATATTTGCTAGTAAAGAGATCATTTAAAAATTCACATGAAGTTGGAGATTGAAACTCCAGCTGTTTTGTGTTGGTGTAGGTGAAATCACATATATTTCACTGTGTCACAGCAGCCTTGTTCTGGGTTCACCCGCTAACTGTGTAGGTGTGAGATATTGAGTTCTGTGACAGTGTCACTGTGCTAAATGTAGCTAAAGGTACATTTTATTTCTGGATCGCCGCATGTGGCTCTGCTAAAAGGGCCGAGCAGTGTGGGTTTGAAATGTCTGTATGATAGTGAACAGTACCCGTTAGGTATGTCCAGTCTCTGTGGAAAGTTATTCAGGGGATAGCTCACATTTGGGCCTTTGACTCCTCCTGTTTATTCATGTCAGTGTATGTGTATGCACATGTCAGTTTGTGTGTGTGTTTGTGTGTGCAAGCAAGCGTTGGCTGGTGAGCATTTGTCGGCCTCTGGCTCTCTTTTCATATGCAGCAACTTGTGCATCAACTTGTGTGGCCTTGAGTGTGTTTCACCCCTTATCCCTGTGTAAATGAAAATGAGTGTGTGTGTGTGTGTGTGTGTGTGTGTGTGTGAGTGTGTGTGGTTTGTCTGTGGCTGAACAGCACATTAACAAATGCTGAGGGTCAGGTGTTTGACATCTTCATTCATCCTCCTCGGCAGGGCTTCTTCAAGCGCACGGTGCAGAACAACAAACGCTACACGTGCATCGAGAACCAGAGCTGTCAGATAGACAAAACCCAGCGCAAGCGCTGCCCCTACTGCCGCTTCCAGAAGTGCCTGAGTGTCGGCATGAAGCTGGAAGGTAAGAAAGCCACTTGGTTCCTTCGCTAGGCTCTGCTCCCTATTGTAACTCGAGACCAAAAGCTAATTCACCGCGAGCCCGTCGCTCCGGCAGAGGCCGAACGGGCCAGCGTTGCTCAGACCGCTTTGAAATGTGCAGGCAAGCGTTGGAAAGTTTACGCTTCCTGCTGACATTTTATCTTAGTATGTAAAATCCGGACTCCAATGACTATTAATTGTGTAATTGCTGGAGGGCAGAATTTCCAGTGATGTCATTTTGAAGCTAGCAGGCTTTGATTCGCAGGCGCTTTCCAGCAGCGGATTCAGAGGCCCTCCAGCGTCCTGTCAGAGACGTCCGGGGAAATGAGAGCTAGGCGGCACTCTCCCCACGGCCTGGCAGGGCATTGCAACATTTCTCCGAGATTCTAAAGCGAAGCTACAGGCCCCGCTGACCAAAAAGACGTCAGGATTATACTTTTTTTTTTTTTAAATCAGTAGATTCCACTTTGAAATAAATCTTCAGAAATGAATTTTATATTTATAATTGTATCTTAACAGTAGCAGAAAATCTGGGTATTATGGAAGTATTATGATTATATAAACCTACAGATTTTTCTTGTTAAAGTACAAGATGATGTGATGGTAGAATAATTAAAAGTACAATAAGTAAAAGGACACAACTGCTATACACTGTACACTGTACCCTACAGCTGCATGCTGTAACATGTACACTGTATAATCTCTAAGCTGATCAGCAGTGTTCATTTTTTATGCCATTAGTCACCTACACTGAATGCATAGGTTACAGTGTAGATCTAGATACGAAGGTGCCATTGACATTGGTGACTGTTGCTGCAGGTAGACTTGGTATGACGATGTGTGCCATTTCTAAGCATTTCTTTTAATCACAAATGGTTTATTTACAGCTATTTATTTAGTTTGACCATATCTGCCAAACGTAGACAGATGTCCTTCCTTGCCTCCATAGAAGTCCCGTTATCAGTATCGATAAGCAGTGGTGACTTTTTGTGCTAGCTGTGCTAAAATGTCTAAAAATACGCTGCACGGGTGAGACATCCTGTGTATTGCGTTTCCATGTGGATTATCAGACCGTCCCCTCATCCTTGATTTTCAGCCCTAGCTAGAGATTAAGAATGAGATGCAGGGACTCTGTTTACTTCCACGCCGCCAGAGGCACAAAAGTTAAGGAAGTAGAAGAGGCGAGCGCGAGTGCGCGAGAGCACGCCTTCATTCCATTTGTGGCCAATGTTGTGCACAGTGGAGCGTAAAATGATTTCAATTTCATCAAACGTCTGTTAGCCATATTAAGTACCTTCATGAATCAAAGCATCTCACAACAGGCGAGAATGGATATTCAAAACGGGGCCCCGGCCCCTGCGTCGTGCACTTTGTCATTTTTGGAGTGAGAACCAGCCCGGGTGTCTCGACTCTCGGCGGCTGGGCGCAAAGAAGCAGCCCGCTGTCCCATTACTTATGCATAGGTATCATAGCTATTCATGTGTGCGCGTGGAATAGCGTGCTTTCGAAGTAGGGCCCCGGCAGACATGACAAACAGTGTGTCAGGAGCCGGCCAGGGGAGGCATTCATATGCCTGTGATAGGACAGCCATCTTCGCCCAAGCAACACTTAATATTCCTGTATATTAAACACACATAAATCAGCCAATAAGCAGAGGCGCACTAGCTCGCCTCCACACTAGACTGCCTGTACAAGAGCTGTCTGAGGAGAAGCAGAGTGCATGCACACATGCACATACAAATAAACAAGGGCACCCAAACAGCGAGCACACGCAAACAGACGCACAGCTTCATGGGGACCTATAGATAAGCGCAGACAAAGTTCACGGGGATCCAAACAGCACCAGTGCATGCGCACACAAAAGAGAGGACCTTTTACCCCCCTCTTCCTTCATGGGGCAACGGAATAAGTATGACGTGCATGTAAATAACCTTGTTTAATTAGACGCAGGAAAGAAAAAGAGAGAAGGTTGAGTGGGGGGTTGGGGCGGGGGTGGTAGATGGGGGGTTTGGGGAGGTTGAAGAGACGCGCAGGAGGAAGAATCATGCATTCATGATCTGAGTCCCTGGTCCACATCTAATTGTGATTTCCCAAAAGGACCAACTATTAGTTTGCAGCTCATTAATTACCCTGTTACACATAATCATTAATACTTAAAGTCGCCACAATAATGTATAATAGATAGATGTTTTTTTTTTTTGTTGTTTTTTTTTTTTTGATGGGATAAAATTTTCAGAGTCAAATTAACGCTTGAAACACAAAAAAAAAAAAGTCCACACCTCTACCGGCTTGGGGATTCGCGGTTGCCAGGGCGTCATGGGGATTGTCGACAGGGTCGCCGCGACAGCGCTCCTCACCACCAGTGCCGGCTCTCACTCACCGGCTCCCTCAGATCAGACGCATAGTGACACACGGAAAACACACAGACGCACACGATCGCTCTCTCGCACACACACACACACACACACACACACACACCGCTGTGACAGGGACCATTAAAATCACTCCCAAGGCAGCTGTTGGACGTGCCTTTTTTTCTTTTAATTGTTGCATTCATTTCATTTTCTCCTGCTCTGGCATGTGTGTTCTGGTTATTAGAGGGCCGTTCTAACGAGTGAGCTCACACTGGTCAGGTCCTGGCGTGTGTGCATGTGTTTATGTTCATGGTGTGTGTTTGTGTGTGTGTGTGTGTGTGTGTCGGCGCGTAAAAGAAGGTTGTTGGATCCTCCAGCCATCCACCTGCTGACAGTATGTGGCATAAAAGAGAAATAATTAAGCATAAATAATTAACATGTGGTCCAGCCGCCTAAAGTGGAGCGTGCCGCCCCATGGCAGAGATCAGAGCTCTGCTGCGCTATGGTTTTGCCTTCATTTATTTACCATAATGATTATGCTGTCTGTCTGACTTTGGCTGCCTTTGGTTTGAAACAGTGTTCTTTAGCTTGTGACCTGTGTCTTTTTTGGCATAGGGAATGAATGGTGTCTTGGCTGGAACTGAGTCATTCTCTAATCAATAATGTAATTATTAGAGATCTGTATCGATGTATCAGTCAAAATAGCAAGCAATGCAATGTATCAACGGGACCCATAAAAATCAACGTCTGTTCACTTCACTATTAATTTGACTTAATTTTACTGTGGGCAGTGTTTTGTACTGAGAAGCTACTTTTCCTTATGGCTGCACTGCTGCGTTTGACTTTTAATAACAAAATGTTCACATCATCATTGTTTTGCATGTGTGAGTTGATGGAAATGTAGCAGATTGTGTGAAATTTCATATTTCATACTGACTGCAGACCCCAGTATCCAACTGAATCAAATCAAACCGAATCACATCGCTGCAGTTTTGAAAATATATTGGCTCATGGCTAAAATTGTGATTTTCACCCCTAGTAATTATGCAGATATAATGCAATACGGACTGTATCACCTTAGTCTGTAGAATGAGGGTGAATGAAATTGATTGCCTGAGGTCAATAAGTAACTATCCCATAAAAGTATACAACCAAACAAACTTTAGCAGACTATGAAGATCATTATCTGAGGTAGCAGAAGGCATACCAGCATATTACAACTGACAAATGAAATGATCTTTATTGCTTTGTTTCATATTCAGCTACATTTATATTTTGTAATGTCCATGGAAAGGGGCGGGGCTAAACAGTTGTATGCTAAATAAGGAGATATATGTAAATGTGTTGGTTTTGTGACCTCAAGCTCTGATTTGAAAACGGGATGTTTTTAACTCTTAGTTTCCATATATGGACCATAGGGATGGGGGAGTGAATGTACATTGTGAAGTTTACTCAGTACTTGCGTACATACAAGCCTTTTTACTTAGATGAAGGTGAAGTGGACCCTTAAAAATCATGAAAAACATTGCAGTCGCAATATGTAGGGGTATAATCGCAAAACTGATATTTTGTCCATATCGTGCAGCCCAGCGGATGAATTATAATGCAGTATTGTCTTGAGTCTCGTGTTGTTTATACACTGAAATTTATTTCATCTCTTCCATCTCTCTCGACATGTGCAAGCCGTGAGGGCCGACCGTATGCGCGGCGGCCGCAACAAGTTCGGCCCCATGTACAAGCGGGACCGGGCACTGAAGCAGCAGAAGAAGGCCCTCATCCGAGCAAACGGCCTCAAGCTGGAGGCCATGACACAAGCCATGCAGACAGTGCCGGCCGACCTCACCATCTCCTCGGCCATCCAGAACATTCACTCAGCCTCTAAGGGGCTCCCGCTCAGTCACCATCACCACCACCACCACCATCACCACCACCACAGTTCGTCCAGCGCCGGCCTGCCCCCTGCAGACTATGACCGCAGCCCCTTCGTCACCTCCCCGGTCAGCATGGCCATGCCCCCCCACGCAGGAGGCCTGCAGGGCTACCAGGCCTACGGCCACTTCCAGAGTCGCACTATCAAGTCCGAATACCCCGACCCCTACACGAGCTCACCCGAGTCCCTCATGGGCTACCCCTATGTGGAGGCATACGCTGGGGGCTCGCCGCCCAGCTTCCCTCACCTGGTGGTGGAACTGCTGAAGTGTGAGCCCGATGAGCCGCAGGTGCAGGCCAAGATCATGGCCTACCTTCAGCAGGAGCAGGCCAGCCGAGGCAAGCACGAGAAACTGAACACTTTTGGCCTCATGTGCAAAATGGCTGACCAGACGCTCTTCTCCATTGTGGAGTGGGCCAGGAGCAGCATCTTCTTCCGTGAGCTGAAGGTAGGTGGACTTTTAAGCTGTATGATGTTTGAGTAAGCAAAAGAAAAAAGCAAAACGTTTTTAGGAAAAAGTGCTGTTCCTGGAAAGCAGTAGCGTATACCAGCATATACCATATACCAACGCACCAGCTACACTGATAAGCACTGATAAGGTTTCAACACACAGCTCAGATAATCAGGTCATTCTCTTTGGCTCATGTGCTCATATCCCAAAGCTTTTGTCAGTCGAAGTAGTTATTCAGATACATCACCCAATATTCATTTGGGTCATAAATAAATGTTATGGGTAAAATGACCTGTTTGGTCATATATGTATATGATAAATAAAACATTATGTATGTTGTTGCCATTGATGTTACTTTTTAAAAGTGACTCTTTGTCATTGTGAACACACTCAAGCACCACAACGAAATGTGACCTCTGCATTTAACCCATCACA
>JBBPDA010000039.1:13658522-13677096 GCA_037974385.1 Arnoldichthys spilopterus
ACGGTACCTTGCTCAAGGGTACCTCAGTAGTGCCCAGGCTGGGACTCGAACCTGCAACCTTCAGGTCCCAAAGGCAGAGTCCTAACCAATAGGCCACCACTGCCCATAGATGATTTTTCCCATACCGGGAGTCGAACCCAGGCACCAGGAATCCTAACCGCTGCACCATATTTTTACTACAGTTCATGCTCTTTGTCCTTAAACTTTTATTTTGAATCTACTTTAATCTTCTCATACAAACGTTAGAGTAAGCAGAGTGTAAGCTCGTAGCTTTCAGAGATACTCTACACATGTAGATACTGTATTTAGACAGAGAGCCAATCACAGCTGTGGTTTCGAAGATGTAGAGGTTTTATAAGCGTCTACGTTTACAGGCTACTGTAGACTGATTTGCATATGATCCAAACAGGAAAGAGTATCAGTTTAGTACTTATTTTACGTCTTTTGTGTCTTTTTTGCATTGAAATGACAGTAGTGGTTTTGTTGGCCACAGCAGAAAGAGTTTTAGTATCAGTGTTCACTCAGAGCTCCCCCTGAGTTTTTCAGAGCGAAATGTCGCCTTCTTCATTCTCACTCATTGTGTTCCTAACCCGCACTCTGATGAGTGCTGTGCCAAATCTGAAAATGAATAATAACTCCAACTCGTCCTGTAAAAATAAGACAATACCTACTGTACTCGAGGGAGGAAAAGAATTTTTTTGGACACCTGTTTTCTACAATTATTTTCATCGTCCTTTATTCCTCATAGCGGCGTTTGCTTTTTCTGTGTTTCTGTCCTCCCTGGCTCTTTGTTTGCCATGTTTGTCTCACACGGAAAAGTGAAAGACCACTTTCCCCCTATAGCTTTTTACACGCACCTCCATATATTTCGATCTGGTCATTAACGGGAGCGGGCGGGCTCAGCCCAGTGGAAGCCCTTCATTTTTCAGATGGTTGTTCAGTTTAGAGTCTTTTCTTTGTTGTGATGTGCAGTGGTCACCCTCTTCGCAGCGCTATCAACAATAGACCTCTACTGCCCATTCTCCCCCTCTGGTGCTAGAACGGCCCAGCCTCACTTCAGCCCGGATTAGCATTGTGTTTGGTTAATGGCTGTCCGTATCATTGATCCTTAATTGTGGCTGAACTTCACCTTTCACAGTGCTGGAGCACCCCCTTGATGTGCCAGAGAGCCTACTCTCTCACCCTGGCTGATTGGTTAGCACAGCCCCCGTTAAAAGGTGCTAGGGTGTAGCTGTCGCATTTGACATTAGTGAAAGCAGTGCAGTCGCAATTAGCGAGGCTCTCATTTAGCGAGGTGAAAAAAAGCCAAACAAACAAGCTAGAGCAAGCAACTCTGCGAGCTTCTCAGACCCCACTCCTGACATTAATCAGTGGATACTTGTGCAGTTATTGTTAAATAGAAAGCTTTGTGATGCTGATAGGAGCTTAGGCCTGTGTGAGGAGTCCCTCCCAGTTTGAACAGGCTTTGTCTAACAGGAGCTATATGGAGGTAGAGAGCACAGGAAACTAGCTTTGGGCTTAAAAAGTGCAGTATGGCGTCTGCTGCTAACAGTAGATAAAGTTTAATGATCTTTATTGCTCTTTTATATTGTTTTTATAACATTTTTGAGTGCAAATGTTTCTTTAGTGCAGATTTTATGTTAGATTGACGCATCACTGCCTCACCAGAGATCCGAGTTGATCCAGATTACTGAACATTTGTCTTTGCAAATAATTTTTTTCTAGGACGTCATTGATTCATCAGTGTAGAAAGTGTTGCTGAGATGGAAAATTTCCAGCTTACTTGGCTTTTAGTTGTCCATGAAAAGACCAGGAGAGTAAAAATGACGATCTGTATCGATGCATCGGCCAAAATAGCGCATGAACCGATGTATCGATGTAAGCCATAAATAATCGATTTCACTGTGAGCAGTGTTTTGTACTGAGAAGCTGCTTTTGACCTGCATTTGACCTTTTAATAACGAAATGTTCACATTATGATTTGTCTGCATGTGGCACATTATGAAAATGTAGCAGACTGTGTGATATTTCATCATATTTCGTACTGACCGCAGACTCCAGTATCCAACCCAATCAACCGAATCGCACGGAACCGAACTGCAACGTATCGGCTCGTCGGCTAAAACCATCGGGTCGGGTTGAATGGTGACGAAACTCAGGATTTACACAGCTAGAACATAGAGTGTAGCACAGTGAAGAGTGTCAGACCATTATAGAGGAGTCTGCCCCTCTATAACTCTCCGTTCTGTTCGAGGGAGTTTAGTAACAGCTATAACATAGATCTCTGTACATGAACAACACTTAACAACATCCCATGTGTTCTTGTTTGTTATGGTTTTATCCATAATTTACTCTCCTTGCTTCACCTTCCTTATCTTTTTATCATAATAATAATAATAATTATAATTATTATTATTATTATTATTATTATTATTATTATTATTATAAATCACTACATCACTTTCTGCCTGTTTGCACCACCTGTTCTGCATATACTAATGTACACATTGTACATACTTGTTCAGACTTATATGTTAAACTGTCATATATCTGCACAGATCAATTTTTTTGTAACATGTAAAAGGCCCAGGAATTTCCCCTCGGCCCCTTCTTTCACTTATTTTATTTAATTTGCAGTGCTCCAGTCAGAAAAACACTGTACAGGTTCACAGACAGTTTACATGTGCATGTGTACATGCGTATGTGACCCAGTACACGGTCAGACCCAGGTTGACCTGACATTCACACTTCTGTGTGAACTTTAACCTGTGGCACCACACACTGTGGAGCGGTAGGTGTTGGAGGAACTGGAGCATTCGTAGGGGGAAAAAAAAAGTCTGTCATTGGCCTTTGTTTATATCCTGTGCTTAATTCTGTGCTCTTGAGCACGCTAATGCTAAAGCGGCAGGTAGCGTTTAATAAACACAGGAAATGCAAGTGAATATGAGGCTTGTCAGAGGGTCCGGGGGGCTACAAGGTGACTATAAATACACCTTCATCTGCGACACTATTATTAGTCTCGTAAGAACAAAAGAATTTCTCTGGTCATAGAGCCGGGTGTGAAACGTCTGCCAAGTGTTTAAAGATTTAGTTTCCATAAGTTGGACTTAGTTACTGCACTCATAAATATTTAGCCATGATGGGATCTCCAAAGAGAGCTCCCCATTGTGTTCAAATGAATAAAGGAGAGAGAGAGAGAGAGAGAGAGACATTCCAGTGGCTATTTCTCACACCTTGGACTCTTAAAAAGTAATAATAAAATTTAAAATACGAAGCAGGATAAGCTGCACATAAGTGTGGGTTTGTTACCTCACTCTTAATGCGTATAACTCAGACATGTGCCAGTCGCATGTTAAGTTGGTGATATTTCAAGGCCTCTATATATTTATTTTCTAAAAAACACCCTGTTAGATACAGGAGCTATACGTTATTTATGAGATAACATATAGACACATACTTGCAGATATTTGAGCTAATTCTGTAGATATTTTGGGGAGTTTTTTGGGCTCCATAATTATTCTTAAACGAGCTCATCCATAATAACACAATGTTAGACGGTGTTTTTGTTCCTGGCTTCTCATTGTTAAATTTCAACTGAAATCTATGGAAACACGTCTATGTACATCACAAACGGAACTTTCCACTGCCCCCAAAAGTCTCGTATTTATAGTGGCAAAACAGGCAATTTTTTTAATCTTTTCTGGACGGTCCCAGAAAGTTCTAGAAAGTCCTAAATGATTCCAGAAAGTTCTAGAAATTTCTGGGCTGGTCTAGAAGCTTCTGGACAGTTCTCAGAGTTGCAGAATATACACTTAGCATTTGAAGTGACTGGAGAATATTCTTGAAAAATCGCCATTTTTCCATTGGTTTTAGGCAGAAGGGATTGGGAAAATGCACTTTGTACCTAGGAACAAAAATAAAATAGAGCTCTGTTACATAGTGGTATTAGTAGTTAACACCTGTTACACCTTTCGCATCCTGACATCAACTCTTCTCTGCTTAAGTGCCTGTTTTGTTTGAAACGTTAGCCTTGTTGGCGTGTTTGTCCATTCACACATGGAGATGAGTTTTTTTGTACAGGTTCACTCTAGAGTAGGGTAATATAGTGGAAATGTTTGTGATGTAGAGTAAATATTATACTGCACGCTGTATTATGTGAATAAATATGGCAGTAGAGAAACACTCAGCAATATGATAAAGACACAGTGGTGAAGCATTAATGTGCCGTGGTTGACTGCAAGACTGCACAGAACCTGCATTATTTAGATGGTGCTGTTGGTGGTCTGCTTGATCTCATTGGAGCTGTGTTATGATGCTAATTGCACAGCAAAACAAAGTGAGTACACATGTGACCTTAGGTAATAGCGCTGTAAAGGCCAGTGTTGTGATCATAAGTAAATGTTTATTACAAAAAGCAAACATTAGTGATGTCTACACTCTTTCAGTGCTGCTATCATATGTATTTAAAAATAGTAAAACGCATGAACGGACAATTTGACCATTTGTATTGTACTATTGTCACACACCACCATTTTTATGAAACACAGCAGCACTTTCTACACTGATGCAGTGAAAGTGATTAAAATGTGACCTCTGCATTTAACCCATCACACGTGCACACATGGAGCAGCTACCAACAGCAGTGTTGGGGGACGGTACCTTGCTCAAGGGTACCTCAGTAGTGCCCAGACCAGGACTCGAACCTGCGACCTTCAGGTCCCAAAGGCAGAGTCCTAACCATTAGGCCACCACTGCCCAATCAAAGACGAATCAGGATTGTGGTTTTCTTTATGGTAATAGGACCAACATACAGCGATTTACCATTATTATTTTAAACTTTACTGCAGAAAACATTACAGTGTAAATTAACCTGGAATGTCCTACTGCAGCGCCATCTTTCCATTTAGCCAATGATCCAACGATCTAATAAAGTTTGTAGATTTTTTATTATTGTTACAAACTAGCATTACTACCAGAATTGGGACCACCTTCACACTTCAGTCTCCGCTGATTATTAGTGCACAGTAGTTCAGAAAGTGGTGCAGTGGCTTTAAGAACCACTGTGCTTCTTTAATACATTATATGAAGTTATAGAAGCATTTAGATAATGATGGCAGTGCATAAAAATGATTCACATCCAAGATGTACACACATGTGTTCCAACTATTCCGGGGGCATATTTTGGCGACTTTGCCAAACTTTGGTGTGCAGGTGTGTGGGTTAACTACCAATATCTTGGCCTTCAATACAGCGCTATTTGTGTGAATGCCGGCGAGTGAGCGTGTGCGTTTGGGTATGTAATGGCTGGTGTGTGTCATGCTGAGGGTGGGCGCTGGGCACAGGGAGGTGGGGGAAACAGATGCACTCTTCTCCTGCTGGCTGTCCCGTCTCAGGGCTGCTGCGTGCTTCTCTTCTCCTGGCTCTGTCATTAGCGTGGAGACGTGGAGAGTGATTCATGTCCACAGAGATCACTCTTTTCATTGTGAACTCCGTGCCATTGTTCAGCAGGATAGGATGCGTGCGCCATGGTTTTCCTCACTACACAATAGGACCAAAATACACAGATTCACCAGGCTTTTTATTATTCTTCGGAGTAAACGCGTCCCTCCTTTTTTCGCCATACAGCATATAACGTTCAGCGTAAACGTTAGCACAGAGAGCGCCGCAGTGCAAACGAACCTGCGATGTACTTCTGGAAAGCCGTCCTCATATTTAGTCCACAGAGCTGATAAAAGTCGCCCGCACTAAGCTTACAATGCTTTGACATGTGGCACCGACATTTATTTTTGTCTTTTCACGGCTGCTCGGGGACAGTTCGGCAAACTTCTCTATTTTTTTCCCCTCCACAGCCAGGAGAACGACAATACCAGACCTGCCATTAAGCCGTGCAGGACTGTATTAGGGCCTTGTTCTCTGAGCTGCACCCAGCCGCGAGGCCTGCACTTATTGGAAAAGCAGCTGGAGGGGAGAGAGGGGAGATTTTGGGTCCGGGCCTCGTTGTCTATCTAATTGTGTCTCAGTCAGTGACCCTAATTTTTTATTTTTTTTCGCCCAGAATTGAGTCTGCTGAACAGTATCACTTTTACTCCGTCTCTTAAATGTGTTCGAATTCATTCAGTCAAAATAGTTTTTTAATGCTTCACTATAAAAATTGCACGAGGAGCATTTTTTTCCCCAATTTTCTCCCCAATTTAGTTGTGCCTAGTTTCATCCATTAGCTAGGACTCTCTTCGTCACAAGACCTCTAACACTTGGGAGGGCAAAGGCTACCATATGTTTCGTCATGTGAAGCCACTGGACAGCACTGGCTCATCGCGCTTGGAGGAGAACACTAACCATTCTGTTACATCAGCTAATACAAGCCAGTGCTGACTAGTAATGCACTGAGGGATGGAGGTAATGCACTGTAATGCACTGAGGGATCCTGCCCACCAAAAAAAAAAAAAACAAAGACAGTTGCGCCGTCTTGGACTCCTGGCTATTAGTAGCTGTGACATCACGAGGATTTAGCACGCAGTCCCCCAAAGATAGGGCCAATGCTTCTACAGCCTGTCTTTACATCCAGCAGCTCTTTACTCTTCTAAGTAAAAGCAATGCTGCAAACGTAAATACCGTGCGTATTCATTTCACTGTTACTCCGATGATTTGCAGGATGACAAGTTCAGAAATAAGAGCAGTAAGGTAAACCTAACCGAAGAACTAGTGATGAAATTTCACAGACGTTTGAGCAATCTTTGCCCACTTCAGCGAACTCTCCCGATGCCCCTATTCATCACCGTAGCGAGTGGCAGCCCCTGATTTTTCTTTGGCATCACGTTTTCTGCCATTTCCGACTTTTGTTTTGACTGAAGATCACGTTTGCACTGGCAGCTGGCCGTATGATTTCACCCTCCATTAATATTACATGAATTTACTTTTGTAAAATGCACCTCATCCCACTCCTTTTTTTTTTTTTTTTTTACTGACAGTCCAATTTCAGGGATGTAGGTTAGAGACTGTAATTTCCAAGAGAGCTCGTATCTACAGGAATTAATAAGGCGTTGCGGATGTGATCTGTGAACTTGAAGGCGATTTATATCACCCCCGTCCACCCATCACACACATATGTGCGCATATATATACACACACACACACACAGACACACACATACACACACACACACACTGCTGCCCCTCCCCTCCTTCTCAGCCTCCTCCCAGACCAGCCGTATCCGTCCAGTAGCCGCTCCTGCTCCGGGTCACCCGGGGTTGCTCCCTGACAAACGGCCCAGAGCTCGCGGCCTGCCGTCCCGGCCACAGATTTGTAACTGTGTCCCTGGTCCATTGCATTTGAATTATTCCACCAGGGCCTTGTGTTGCTTTACATTATCGTGCAGTATAAGAGCTCCGGCGTAAGGAGGGGGCTGGGGTGGGTGGGGGATCAGCAGGGAAGGATGGGCCGTTTGGACGGGGGGAGGAGATGAACAAGGCCCTGCGAGCGGCACCAAGGGCAGGGGTGCATGTTGAAGGACAGGGGGGGAAACAGGTGGGAGGTTAATGGCCCCTGGACCGGATTCACCAGCCGCTCAGACTTGATATATGGGCTTTAGGCCTGGTGCGGGCGTAGGCTTTCAAAGATATATTATTTCATTTGAGGAGCAGCATTCTCGTCGCCGCATTTGTCCACTGATAGATGATATCCCCTCGCTCACCGGCAGCCACAATTGGAGATGGCGTGTGAGTTTTTGTAAGGCCTGCTCCTGTACATATTTTCTCCTCCTCTATTTCCCTCTCTCTCTCTCTCTCTCTCTCTCTCTCTCTCTCCCTCCCTCCTTCTCTCTCTCTCTCTCTCTCTCTCTCTCTCTCCCTCCCTCCTTCTCGCTCTCCCGCTTCTCCCTCTTTCGCTGTCCCGCTGACCACTCCCTTAGACGTTCTTCACTCTCAGCTACAGGCCTTTGGGCTGACAGTTTTTTAAGCTGCTATTTCAGTGCTGGCAATATCTGTCTGATCAGGAGGGATGGGGGAGCTGGAGCGGGGTCACAAAGGCCTCTTTTCTTTCATAAATTATGTAGACATGGACAAAAATGGTATATCTTGTCATGAATTCTGGAGGAGCGCAGTGTTTTGGCAGTTTATAAATATTGCAATGGAAAGTACAGTTTTTTAGACAGCCATCGACATCACACTAAAATCATAAACTCTAGCGCTTTAAAAGTGTATTAACCCCTAAACTTCTCGGCTGTTTTATTCAGCGGTTAAGCTTATGGTTTATTATTCTGTAACTACTACAAATGATTAGAGTTTAAGGAAATAAAGGAAATAAGCCGTCATATTACAGTACAATGTGCATATGAACTGTTGTGATCATTATTTATACACTACTTTATGTTGCTCACTGCAGTTCTTGCATTGATTGATTGTTTGTTTGATTGTTGTGGCCAACTGTCTATAAACACAACGTCCCCTCTCCGGCAGCTGAGGTCAACTAGGCCGTCTCGCTCTATCCCCAAAAAGCCGCCCCCATGCCCCAGAGACATTGCTGGGCTGAGGAAGGAAGTGTGCACACTTGTTAAAAGGAAAGATTTAGGGTCCAAAGTCCCTGCAGGGCTGCTGGAAGGACTCTAGAGAGGGCCAGCAGCGGACGGACTGGGGTCTGCTCATCCACTTGTTGCTTTGATGAGGGATAAAAGCCTGTCATGAAGTCCATGTTCCTGCAAAAGAGCTGATAGACTCATCCAACTCCTCCAGTCCTCCACGCCATGTGCCATTCAAACACGGTTCAGCTTTTTTTCACCCCAGTCTTTCTCCCCTCGCTCTACTGCTGCGTGGGAGGAAGCGGCGAGGAATGTGTTTGGAATTCTTCCAAACATCCTTTCAGGTGTCACTCTTTTAAAGGCAGTTAATGAATAAGCCCTTTTTATTGGTTGTGATGAGTCCTTGTTAAGAAGTGTTGGCCACCTTGTGACGGCAGCATGGAATGAACAGGCTGCAATGGGATATTTGTTTTCCCCCTAAAATGTTAGAGCAAAATTGTTTCATTGTCATCAATCCTTCATAATGTATCAGCACAGCCAGGCAATGAAATTAGCATAACGTGTAGCGCTTAGTTTCAAGTTTTTTTCCTACTCTATCTACCTAAATATGACCTGACACTCGGCACATTAAAGCAGGCAAGATTTAAGAAGCCTCGATAAATTTACACCTGTTTGTACAGGTGGTTACTCAAAAATAAGCCGTAAAATCATAAAAAAGTACAGTTAAAATACTAAATATATATATATATATAGCACTGGAGACTGGTGTTTATGTAAGAGACATAATTAATGTGTTTTTATTTTCTTTTTCTATTAAAAAAACACTCCTGGGCAGAACTGGAGTTTATGGGATCTACCCTGGCCGCTTTTGGGGTAGAGAGAGGTTTGCTGTTGCTGAGAGGTGCCTCGCTCTCTTTCTCCAGTGTCCCTTGCAGCTTAATTATCTGCTTGTAATGGGTATATGTCTGAGGTTGACAGCCTCCGCCTGCCGCCTCCCTCTATCTGTCAGCAGTTGTCTTCGGTGTTTATTTTTGCCGCTTCTTTTGAGCCATCTATTCTGGACGCGCCGAAAGGGTCCAAAGACAATACATAAGCACGCCGGTCAGAAAGACAGGCACAGCGGTTTAAGCTTACACTTATATTTAACTGGCGCGCGGGCTCAGATTGGTGCTCCGGCGAACACCATGCGAGTCTCAGCTGCGCAGCGTTACGCCTGGTTAGGACGAGGCCGTAAGTGTTGGGATCATGGCGAGGAGCGCACGGAGCCACCTGTTCGTTATACGGCCTTAAATCGTTGCCTCGATCAGTCCCCGCGTCACACAGCCCCTTAAGGTCAAACCTGGCAGGTTGGCACAGGCCTTTGCTAAGCGTTTCCATACACATTACACATGGCAGCAGGACTCCTTTATAGCCATTACAACAGCATTGTTACTCTCTCGCGACCCCTTTCAGCGTTTCCCGAAATGATGCGAGATTTAAAAGTTGCTGCGCACAAATGCACACCACACAACCGGTGGGTCGACAGCTCGGCGGCCATCGCAGCGCTGTCACAATTCAAAGTCAGGCTACGTTAAAATAACGCGGCGTCTCGTGGGCTGCACCTGAGCTGTCTGTAACAATCAGGACCGTGCGAGCAGGTTTTAGTACCCGCTTTGCTTAATGTTCACATGAATCAGGAGGGATGGGGAGTCTGCAGCTGCACAAGTGCTTTTCCTTACACTCATCACAATAAATTTCACATTACAAGACTTTTGGCTGAGGCACAGTAACCGAGTCAGTGCCATAATTCTGAAAGGATGCCTGATGCATTCATATAATATCTGAAGAAGTTCATGGACGTGTAATGTAATAACCCGTTGGCTCAATTTCTTTCAAATATATAGGATTTTCCACTTGTATGGAGTTGTTATGAAGTAAATGCACAGGTATTTACATAAAGTAGATCATATACAGTTACATTATGTTGGTTAATGTGCCTTAGTCGTTGTCTTTGTGAACGTTTTTATGGAACTGCTTTATGCTCAGTGTGTGTATAAGAGTGTATATAAGAGAGGGAGCAGGGCGTTGACCCCCTGGACTTGTTATGAACTTCATGGTTTTCCTTTATTAAACATAACCCACATTAAAATGAATATTGCAGTTTATTCATTCCAATACGTTTGCCACGCTAACATCAGTTAGCGCCTCACGAGCTGCTGTGCTCGCTCAGCTGGCCGTCAGTTAGTGGGTCAGCGTTGTGCAGGGTAACGGCATGCAGCCCAGCACCACATGCATAAAGCCACTCACGCAGGCAACTCCTGTCCAACTGAATAATACAGTAGTCCGCACCCATTCCCCTCTCCGAGCCAATCAACAGTCATTTCCTCCTGTCCATCAACTTGTCACTCAGAAGGAATAAATATTGACAGCCATTGGCAATAAAGACGGCCATAAATTGTAAAATCGAGGGGAAAAAAAACAGTGCGAGGGGAAATAAAATCAAATAAAAATGCAGTGGTCATTCCAAGCATGGTGTGTGTGTGTGTGTGTGTGTCTCTGTGTGTGTGTGTTGGAGATTGAGCACCACTGGTGGATCAATAGTCAGTCGACACGCTGCGCAGAACTCATTTTGGATTTGGAAAGCATTATTTTCTCACTGTGCTTTGGTTGGGGGCAGGGTAAAAAAGAGTGTGTGTGTGTGTGTGTGTGTGTGTTTGGGGAGTGTACTTCAGGGAGCTCTTGCTCCCTTGACTTCATGTATATTAGGAGACTAATGTTCAACTGAATAATTGATTAGTGCTGCTCCGTTTTTGATAATTAGTTGATAGCTTCTTAGCTTTAAGCTCTCTGATCCATAGTAAGAGACTGCGAGGCTCAGATTGTCCCCCCCCCTCCTTTTTTTTTAAAGGCAACATGTTTCGAGCAAGTTACAGAGGAACAACAGCGCTTAAGAGCTCAAATGGACTGAGCTGTGCTCCTTATGGCTTAAGAGTTTGTAGAGAAAGAGCGAGCTTTTTCTCATAACCTGTTTCCACCCTTCCCGTCTTCTGACGCTTCTCTCTCTCTGGAACGAAGCTGAGATTTCGCTCAAGTAGCTCATGAAAAGAAATGTGCAAAATACAAAGGAAACATATCTGACATTCCAGCCTCGCGGTTCCATTGAAAGAGACGATTTGCTCACTTGTGTGTAGTGATGAGAGGCTACTGTGCTGTTCTGCACCGATCCATAGGTATGAGGGTTGGCTTTATAATATAAAGGCTGCAGAATATTTAAAACGTGAGGTCAAGCATAAATAACCAGACGTGCGGTTTGATTTCTGAATATTCGGCTGATTCGAGTTATCGATTCGATTGCATATGTCCGCGTCTCTCGCGCTGCATTCTGAAAGGATCCGTGGCCAGTTTGTCCATCTGTGATGTGACCTTGGGAGGCTAAAGAAGCTCCTGGTAGCGTGTTACAGCTTGGACGACCACGTCTCTCAGTTCTCTTTCTTCGCCTTTTCAAACGCTGCAGTTAATCGATAGTACCCACTTCAGCTTTTTCAGCGAGAGTCGTATTTAGGCTTTGACAATCACAAGCATCCTCGGAGCAGAAGAAGTGTTTAGTTGAACCGAATTATATGAACATTATATTAATGTTAATGTAAAACGGGATTGATTTTGTGTCTTATTAGCAGTTCGTACCCTTTTCAGGATATTTTTGCTTTCAGTAAATGGTAAGTACGTGTGCAAATGTGAGCAGTGATGACTGGTTTATGTTTGGTCATGACAACTCTATATTAAGTCCTTTGAACAAGCTCTAGCTCTTACCGCAGTACTCGCTGTACACTGGTCACAAGTCAGTAGCTAAACCTGTAACCCGTAATTCAGCCATCACCGGAGGAAACACGCAACCGGTCGCGGGTCAGACCGTAAACTAGCCGAGGTCACCGCCACTGTCTGTTGTTTTCTGGTGCTGGACGCTCTGATCAAATGCAGTGTGTTTTAGGGGTCAGAGGTCAGACTCAGGAGTCTGTTAATGTGGTCACCGTGGGAACTGATCAATCTCAATTCTTCAGCGCGATCTATCAGGCACTCAGTCAGGGGACAACACACACACACCCACACACACACATACTCATCCACTGTCAGCCCAGAGGAGCCAATCAGTGCCCTTAGTTTAGCAGCCCAGCTCAGACTGCCTGTCCCAGGTCCCAGATCAGCACATAAATGCAACATGCCATAAATCACAAGAGATGCACAGTGGTGTCAGGATCATATCGCTGTTTGCAGATAACCGCCTAAAAGGCAAAATTGCTTCGAATAGATGCTCAAATCTGAAACATGTATCAAATGAATGAGCATTTGCACACCAGAAGAGTAGAATGCTTACGCAGCGGTGGGCAGGGTGGGAAACGGAACTGTCAAAAAACAAACAAACAAACAAACAAACAAACCAATAAACAAACCTATTCATTCATTAATAATTTGAATTTTTTTTATTTATTTGTTCATTTATTTATTTATTTATTCATTCATTCATTTATTTATTGCAGATATCATTGGTTTCCTGAATCATTAGTACCGACCAACCTCATTTTCAACTACACAGTGAGCATGAGTCCTGTTTAACTGCTTTAGTGTAGTGGATTTAGTTTAGTGTAGTACAGTTTGTGAAAAAAATAATTTGTATTTAACATATTAATCTGTTTTTCTTTTTTTAATGTTAGTGCTGATACCCTAAGTATTGTTTATGCACAATCACGTACTGTAAAATAGTTGTAAAGTACTTTGATATTATATTTTGCAGCATCGCTTACTGTACTAAACTATCTGCATTACAACCATTTGTAACCATAAAGAAATGCATATATTATTGGTCTGTAATGCTGTTTCTGATCAATATAGCCCCAGTTTCTGTGTTTTATAGCATGTTTGTGTATCAGCATTGGCCTGTATGTACATAAATGACATCAGCATCATTCCAGAATCCCGCAGTCAGTATCAGCATTCCAATCATCATCTTTCTCACACGCGCATCAAAAGCTCCCTGTACTCTTTAGCTTTTAGTAAATGTATATAGAACTGTACGGGAATATCTTTGTTCTTTTTTTGTTCTTTTTACTGTGAATCAACCATTCTTACCCTTCCATCCTTCCTCCTGTATATGTTTGACCTTTTCCTGTTTTGGTTATGTCTAGTTTTTTAGTTCATCTGTACTTTATAAAGCCCTTGATTTTTAATGCGCTCTGTAATTAAAATGTACGTATGAATTACTTGCCTAGTGGGACAGTAGCAAGAGGAGCTACACCTGATAGCAGGTCTGAGTGCAACCCCACGTCTTCTTCTGTGTTCGTATTGAGAATGCAGTTTGCGCCGGTATATTGTCTTGTATTGGCTATTAGGCTGAATCAAACACTAACTTTGGTTTTATTTACAATATATTTAAACTAAAGGCCCAAAACTGCCGTTCAGCCTGTGTTTTATGCTGTAATTTGGTAAATGTTAGGCTGCGCTCTCTCTGCTCATTTGCCCTGCAGTAGGGGTGAGCTAAAACCACTGAGGCACAGTGTGTAACATCTTGACTGCTTAATCTGTGTGTGTGTGTGTGTGTGTGTGTGTGTGAGTGTGTGCTAGCTTGGAAATGCATTGCAACTGCAATGTAAATTGTATACAGTACAGTGTGTATTGTATACATGTGTGAATGTTTGTCACCAAATGTTCTGCTCAGTTTGCCTTAGTTTTAGGTACAATTTGGAGGCATTGTGACTGCGTGTAGCAGCCACACCAGCCTAAACATGCTGTTCATGGGCCAAGTGCATGTAAAACGGGCCATGTGCATAATACACTTCTCCTCATGCATATATTCGAAACATGGAGGATTGTGCAAAACAGTGGGTGGAGATATTACATGTGCAGCTGATTACGTATTTGGCTCGACTGATTAAAGTTGAGCAGCTAGCCTTGGCTGGGTTCACATCCCTTTCCCCACCTTTTAAAACCAGGCATAAACTTCCATCGGAATCTCAAATAAAAATGTGGTTTGGAGAATCTTTATTTGACAATGGCAGCAGGCACAATGGCACGAGTGGGCACATCAGAGCACGTTTGGCAAACTCACAAGCCAGAGAGAGTGACTGAGGCTGAGAGAGAGAGAGAGAGAGAGACACACACACAGAGAGTTATCCTAGGCTGGTCCTCAGTGTGGTATGGATATAGGGAAATGTGGCCACAGCGGCTGGTGACCACCTGCTCAAAGTCCCAGCGCGCTTATCACCCGGGCAGCAGGCGTGTGAGAGAGCAGGGGAACAAACAGAGGCCCTGCCACGATAAACAAGCAGGGAGATTTCCACTGGATCAGGGAAAAGAGAGGCCACACGAAGCAGCCCACTCAGTCCCGTGTCTGCACAGCATTAGCCAGGAGCCTATGGGATGTCCAGCGAGGAGGTAAAACCGAACAGCTCTGCCTACGTGAGCATCTCCTCAAGACACTGCAGCAAACTATTCTTTCCCAAGACTTCACTTGGTCAAGAAACGATTATTGTAAATTGTAATTGTTCATTTGTATCTAAATTGCAATTTTAAGCCTTAATTATAGAAAAATGTTACTGTTTGTCCAATCGTGCTCGTTATTTGTGCGGGTTGTGGTTTAAAAGGAAACAGATCGTATTGTGGATATTGTCAGAGTAGAAATCCTCCCTCCATGAAATAATTAACGTGTCACCCTGGTGGAAGGGAAGTGTACGTACCAGCAGATGAACAGATGTCCAGCGAAGACAACTCAAAGCTCCTTCGCTGCCCAATAGGCTCATTGAAGTGACTTCAAACCCCACCCGTAGGTTTCCCCGCCAGCCACACTGATCCACATCCAAGAAGTCAAAAAGGTTCATGTAGAATTCCTTCTTTTTTTTCCCCCCATGCCTTTATGTAAATGTCATTTTGGGCCATGTACATGGAGTCTTTTGTGCGTGTGTGTGTGTGTGTGTGTGTGTGTGAATAAATCATTCATTTCATTCTGTTCATTAAGAGGCATTAAAGAAGATTCCATTAATCTGGTCATTAGGGCACTTCAAAAAAAAAATGTAGCTACTTATTAAAAGCAGTTCCAGCTGTGTACCCTCGTTATTCTCTCTTATCCACAGTGCTTAACAATGCTTGTGGCACTCTACCAAAAACATGAGGGGGGGGAAAGGGCGGCCATGTTTGGCAATTTGGACACCGCTCCATTATGATTGGTCTGGACTTGCAGGCAGCGATGAATAAACATCGCTTTCGGGTGTGTGAAGGAGATCTATTTGCACGTCATTTACATTTGAAAAATCGGGCAACGCACACGCCCATGCTTAATTACCACGCAGTCCACTTTCCTGTTTCCACAATACCTCTCGGTGTATTTGCGCGTCACGTGCAGGGCTGCATTAAAGGCTCTAAATTCATGTAAGAGACGAGCTAAAGGCTAAGCGATTGATCGGCACATTGATGCAGCAATGCCTGAATGGCTGTAAAGGTGTTAAATTGGTTTCTTGGAGGATATGCATTTTTCATTGTAAGTGCAGCGAGAAGGTTTCATGTAAAAGCTCAGTGATGATTTTGAAATATTAAAAGAGCCCACCTCGAACAAGGCCACTAAACGAAAGCCGCCGAGTGAATCTGGGCATAGAGAAAGAGCTGGAACGTAGGCGCAGCCTTTATAATACCTCGCAAAGCTGTAACTGTAATCTGAAAGCCAACTTCCTCACTGTCTGTTGTGATTAGATCTCATTCCCTCAGTCAGGGAAACAAAATCCGTTGTCTCAAGCCATGAATATGAGACTAGCTGAGGTCAATAACTATCATTCGTTTTGGCAGTCTGCCAGGCATATTTACAACCGCTCCCAGCGTGGCCGAGTGAAGATCAACATTAACACGGTTGCGGTCGAAATTTTATCATGTAATTCATAATCACAACTTTGGTTTCTTTGAATTTATCATTTTTAACGCTGAATTTATAACTGTTTTTGAAGAATAAGCTCATGGGAGCATTACTACAGTGCTACTGTTCACTGAACTGTGCAGCTCAGAGATTTGGTCTGTCAGTACCCTGCTGAAACTAAGGCGTACATGGTGCTGTGGTACACAGGGCACCCTTTTATTCCTGGATGTAAATAGGCCTCATCCACACAGCACGTATAAAAGTGAGGCTGGGTGTCTCTAGCCTGTGACAGGGCAAAGAGGAAGCTGACAGCGAAGAAGCAGTGGCAAGAGGCCTTAAAAGGGTCAGAGACACCCTTTCTGTCATGCCTGTCATATCTCCGTGACTCTCCCAGCCCTACCGGACTTCCCCCACTGGCCCATGGCATTCTCGTCCCCTTTTGATGATCCGAACGCGCCTGCCACGCCGGCGATACGAGGGGAAGGTCTTTGATGAGAACGTTTGTCTTAAAATTGCGAATAAGTGACAGGTCCCTTTGTAGACCGTGCAAATCCACGATGTACTCAAAACGCGTCTGAAACAGCGTCTCTGAAGCAGGAAAATCTTTAGACAGGGCTTTAGATGCTCCTCTTTTCAGATGGTCATTGTGAAAAAATGTCTTCGAATGCAACGAGCTGGAGCGGAGAACTCTGATGTGCTGGAACTTTGTCAGAAGCAAAATGTCTTTGGATGTTTGGAAATGTCTCTAAAAACGTTGACTCACCTTGGTCTGGCATATCTGCACTTGCAGCACTGATAGTTTAATTCTGGAAAACTCATCTCAACAGCGACTTTGTTCACCCTTGTTTTGACTGCAATACTGAAAACAAGGTTTAAGGAGTCAAAACACTCCGAGACAGAGGCGCTGCTGGCGGTAATATCTCTCAAGGCAATAAGATAAATGATGCAGATTCATTTCTGACCTTTGCCGTTAGAACGTTAGCCTTGAGAGTGTTGTTCGAATGCCCTGAACCTACCGACTCTCTGCCGTTCCCGAGGAAGGCGGGTTTCGCCCCATATGGCCATAGTGAGTGTCGGCAGCCATTTTTTTCTGCACTTTTTGTAAAAGAATCAGCAGGACGTGTGTGGAACAAGACAGGGAAGTAAGGGCTTTTGGTTTCCCTCATCTTTCACGTGCCTTGCGGTCCTGTCCACCTCTCACGGCACTGTGTAATCATTGATGCCGTGAGCCATGGGAGTCCAGCAGGAGCGACAATGATCCCGTTGTTCAGCTTCCTCGTTGATTCATGTCGGAAAGTGTTCCCACAGCTCCCAGAGTGGGGAATCTCACCACCGAGCGCTAACGTAATCACAGGTGATAAACGAAGCGGCCCGCTGGGTCACGCTGCCGGACAAACAGATTAATTAGCAACAGGGAGCAGCGGTGACATGCGTGGCGAGAGAGGGGGCAGGTGTGTTCCCTGCGTTCACACGAGATTGCGGTCTTAACTAAAGACGGTAACAGCGTGCAACCTGTGTGAATACTCATCTCCTGTATCTCTTCATAAAAAAAGGCTTTCTTGCATTTTCAGAAGTAAAAAAATAAGTAAAATAAATAATAATAAACTTTTTTTAAATGAAAGTAATAATAATTCCAACATGTCCTGGACAACGTGGACAATCTGGAAAGCAGCTGACCAGATTTCAGCTCATGGAATGTGCATGGAAAACGTCATTCTTCTGTTTCCCTTTAGCTGAGAATAAACTACTGCTAATTATAATAATACGTTACATCCATATAGCGCCTTTCTCAAGCCCAAGGCCACTTTCAGAGTCTAGGGGCAGTAGCACTGAAAGACCTGCCACCCATAGAGGTGAGACGGGGGATCGTCAGGGGATTAGTACTGGAGGTACTGAGGGAGTGAGACTGGGAGTAGGGCACAAGATCACTGAGATACGGAGGAGCTGTGTAGGGCTTTGAAAGTAAGAGCAAGTATTTTACATTGAATACAGGGTTGAATAGGGAGCTGGTGTAAGAGGATGGGAGTGATGTGGGATGAGCGTTTGCTCACTAGAGCTCCCTCAAAACAGACAGTTCAGACTAATCAGTCATCGCTAATAAAGGGAAAGTGACCTTTTGTCATTGTGAACACACTCAAGCACCACAACAAAATGCAACCTCTGCATTTAACCCATCACACGTGCAGCAGCGG
>JBBPDA010000039.1:13677196-13692463 GCA_037974385.1 Arnoldichthys spilopterus
TCAGTAGTGCCCAGGCCGGGACTCGAACCTGCGACCTTCAGGTCTCAAAGGCAGCGTCCTAACCACTAGGCCACCACTGCCCACTTATGTCATGATCACATTCACGTTCGTGCAGGTCAGTATGAGCTGGTCACTGTCTTAGTGTTTACTAGGTTTACAGATCGACGTTGCTCTCTTGTTTTGAGCGGTTGTATAATGTGACATTGTTTAGCACGTTCAGCTCCATTTCTAAAGTTCATGTGCTTTCTAGCTTGTTTTGCCTGCACAGCTTTAAGGTTTGTGATTCAGCTCAGGCTCAGAACAATGGTCGCAGACATGTTGAGCGTCGAGGAGAGAGCTGAATGGGAACCTGGGGTGAAAACAGTGAATGGGCCCAACTGTATGCGAGTCTGGCACATTTGAATGATTCCTTGCTCTCAGTGAACCTGATCCAACCAATGAGTAAATTGTTCTTGACATGAAGGGGGTGTGTAAACATGAAGATGTTCAGGGCAGGGGTCGCTCCAGGATTGCCATGGGAACCACTGAGCTAGATCATCACTGAAAACGTCCTCGAAAAGTCCCGCAACGTGATTGGTCGGAACCCTGAACACATTTCAGCTCCGTTGTCCTGATCCTTTCAGTCAGTTCTTCATTTCCAGTGGGTTAAAGCTTGAACCGTACTAGGGAAAGTACGCGAGACTCACTACTCTGCATTTCTCCGCTTCTCCTCAGGTCGACGACCAAATGAAGCTGCTCCAGAACTGTTGGAGCGAGCTGCTCATCCTTGACCACATTTTCCGGCAGGTGATGCACGCCAAAGAGGGCTCCATCCTGCTAGTTACGGGGCAACAGGTGAGTTTCTGTTCCATAGCCATTCCTGTTACCCGAACACTTCTCCGTCTGCGCTCGACCTCCCCATAGAGCTCATCAGGCATCTCACCAGTGTGGATCAACATCCTTTAAAGTACTATCGACTGGTCCAGCCTATGCAGTCACCACTCCATTAAAAATAGATTACGCTTATAGGTATAAGCTAATGTGACCAGAATAATCAATTGTGCATTTCTTATCAAGTCTGTAGAGTCAGAATAAATAAAACGGCTGGTTAAGCATGCACAAGTCATCGCGGTCTGTGAGAGAAACAGCGAGAGAGGAAGAGAGTGGAGGGAAGAAGCCATGATTTACCTTGCTGGTCTCTGTGGAACAGCGCTGGGTGGATGCCTCAGGCTTTGCTGGAGTTCTCAATGCAGGGGGTCCTTTCATTCTGTCTAGGGCTCACACTCGCACACACACACACACACACACATGCATGCATGCACACATACAAAGTCAAAATGTTTAAATTGCTCATTATAAATATGCTTCTTAGCACCGTCTGTCTGTCAGCGGAGTGTAAGGTTTTAATTATTAATCACACCCCCCCCCTTCCGAAACGTGAACTTCAACAAAATGTTCAACAATAGAGTCATAAATATTAAAGTAAAAGGGGGATTCAGCGAGGAGAAGTGTGTAGCCACTAGGCAGACAGCTGAATTCAACAGTGATAACTGCTCTACATTTTGTTGAAATGCAGAAAATCAATCGGTTCTCGACTCGTGTTCAGTACGACAGTCTGAAAAACACCTGAAGTACACGAACCAGCCAGTAAAGGAACTGCTCGGCTGCTGAGCAGTGAAGGTACGTTTCCCTCGCGGCGAATCAAGCGTCGTCAAGGATGTATTTATCACTCAGGAGCTGGAAGAATGAAAGGGTCACCCAGTTCCTCCAGGTGACGGGGCAGCTGTATGGACTGACCATCTATTGTTCTCTATGCGTTCAGCAAAACTGTGTGACCCATCACATATGTGTGCTGGTGTGTTGTTTTGGTAACAGGTTCTGTTCGAACACAAAAATAAGTTTTGTTCATGTGATAATGACACTGCCTGCTGACAGCTTGGTTACACGTTGCCCTCTGTTGACTTGTTCAATTCTTGTTGTAACTTTTCGATGGAAAAAAAGCGTATTTCGGGACACTGCACGTCCATCACAGTGTCTTCCTTGGTGTGAAGAGCAGGTAATCACTTGACAGTTATCAATCACCACTGTGCTTAACAGCACATATTGATCGAATCTTTTGACCCAAAGGTTTTACAGCGAGAGGTTTTAGTGTGCAGACACCACTGTAAGGATAGAAAGTGTATAGACTTTGTTATTATGTCTTATTTTTATATGTCTCTCTCTGTCTCTCTGTCTCTCTCTCTCTCTTACTCTCTCTCTCTCTCTCTCTCTCTCTCTCTCTCTCTCTCTCTCTCTCTCCACACACACACACATATATATATATATATATGGAAATAAGTTTTTTTTTTAAATAAAAAAATAAATAATACATTTAAATAATTAAACTAAATAATAAATTCTAATTATTTAAATTATAAATAATTATATGTATATATATATATATATATATTTGTATTTTTTTAATTACAGGTTATTTATCAGCAGTGCACGCACTGCATAAAGGGGATACACACCAATATCTGTTTCCTGTTACTATAATGGTGCAGGCTTTATATCATGTTAAGTACAGGAGGTGAAACTTATTTATATATTTATATTATTATTTATATATTACATATTCATAATTACTGACCTCCCTCTAGGTAAGCGCATCAGTA
This sequence comes from Arnoldichthys spilopterus, assembly GCA_037974385.1. Lineage (NCBI taxonomy): Eukaryota > Metazoa > Chordata > Actinopteri > Characiformes > Lepidarchidae > Arnoldichthys > Arnoldichthys spilopterus. The sequence continues at coordinate 13,679,833 of JBBPDA010000039.1, forward strand.
ATGCTTAGGAGGCATAAGACTGATAGCTGTGGTGTGAGTGGGGAAGCGCCGTTTCATTTTGACGTACCCCGTCATCATCAGTCTGCCTTTCAGGTGTTTAGCTCACCTTTATGTCTATGTCTTAAAGCCTCGCTGCGAGGTGCGCTGGAGTCCCTGTGTTTGATTAGTGAGGGCTGCGTGGTCTTTGGCCTTTCTGTGCTGGACTGGTGTGGGCTGACTGAGAGCAGTGGGCGAGGGGAGGGAGGCCGTGTCTCGTTTGCATATTTTGGCTAATGAACAGCTGGTGTTGAAAGGGCCTGTGGGGAGAGGAGCAGGAAAAATGCACGCAGTTCATTATGTCCTATTATTCTACAGCAGGCCAGGAGTGACAGGCTGGTCTCACACACACACACACACACACATATATATATATATGGGGCCACAATTTAAAATACATTATGCTATAACCCAAAGTTGGTCAGTTGCACTTGTCATCCAGTCATTTCCAATCAAGTGACCAGCAAATCACTCGACATTACAGATTATTCTGTAGGTTCAAGATTCAATATTCAGTTTGTTTTGCAACACACAGTGAAATGCAGTTTTTCATCCATATTTCAATCAGTATTTTGGGATTTTTGTGATAATTTTTGGAAACCGCCGTGTTCTCTTAGTGACGAGTCTATATACAACTCAGACACACACGATATAACTGCAGAAGGAGCATTGAGTAATGAAAGAAACTCCTTTTCCTCCGCTACACCCTCTCCCCTCTTCTGTCTCTCCGCCAGTGTCTTTCTTCACAACCAGGAGATAGGAGTAAGGTGGGTGTTCTGCTTTTTCTCGTTCTCCCACCCAAGCATGTGTCGCTGCTCCTCACTGTCATTCGCAATGGCAGCAAAGCACCACGGGGGATTAGCCCCGAAATGTAGCGACACACTACACCGCGTGGACAGCTTTCAAATATGTCGCCAGCCCACATCTCTCCCTCCCACTGCTTTGAACATAGCTGTGCGCTCTGTCTCTCTCTCTCTCTCTCTCTCTCTCTCTCTCTCTCTCTCTCCCTGTCCCCCCCTCCGTCCTCTCTCCCTTCCTCCCTCTCCTGGGCTCTTGAACGCTCAGGCTGCTCGGCCTTCAGAAGAATCCGAATCAGACATAGGCAGCCCATTTATAATCAGATTTATACAGCGTTTTGTCTTATGTCAAGATCAAGCAGCGACGGCGCAGGAATGTCAGGCCGAGTTAGTGAATATCACTGCATGATGTTTACAGTCCTACAGCAAGGTCTCGCCGCATCACACACTTCAACGTTTGACTCTTTTTATTTATTTATTTTTTTGTCCCACCCACCCCTTCAAAAAAGTGCTAGAATCTCTCTGAAAGATTGTGCAGAATTTTTGGAATGAAGTTCTATGAATCATTGAAAAGAGGCTTGGAAAAAAAAAAAACCTTTTTGCGCCTTTTTCAACATTACGCCGCTTTTCGCGCACGTCCGAATATCTTCCATTTCAAGCGCACGGTTGACGAACGGGTCTGTGAAACTGCACTTATGAGCCTGTAATTGATTAAATTTAACAGAAGGTTAGCAGCAGCTGAGCGATCCATTCATCGACATTATTTCATGCACGGTTGAGTTTATGGAAGCAGGCTGACACCTTTGGGTAAGGAAAGGGCAGGTTTTCCCTGACTCATAAAAAAAAGAAAAACAACTTAAACAGAACGAACGAAAGAACAGCGGAACGAGACAGAAAATGCAAGATCGTGTGTGTGTGTGAGAGAGATATGGGGGGGGGGGCCCGCGCTGGTGAGAAATTCTCTAGGCTGGGCTTTAAAAAATTCCACTCATCATATTTACACAATAAATAAATTCCAATCCGCACGCGTTTTTAATTGCAAATCTAGCTCCAAGGGAGCCTTCCCTGTGCTTAGGAGGCCCGCCGTCTACCTACCTCCAGAAACCCTAGCACAGTCAATTATGGTAATGAATTGTCAATAAATATAAAAATTTAATATGGCCTGCTTACAGTGAGTGGCAGCTAAGGACTTGCCTCCAAGACAAATTTGCTGCTACTGCAGATATTAAGTGCACCTGAAAGGGGAGGGTTGAGCCTGGTAGCCTGGGGGACCTCCAGGGGCCCCCCCACACGCTCGTGCCTCTCCTCCCCCCCAACCCCCACCTTCGTCTGGTGATGCGAGCGTGGGTCCGGTGGTCCACACGCTGGGGACGGAGAAACGTGCTGCTCTCCTCCTTCTTCATTTTGATGTTGATTATCATTCTGCCTTCACTCCTGCACACTGTCCCTGCTGTGCTGAGAGCAGCTGAGCTGTGCAGGAGAACACACACACACACACACACACACACACAATAAGAGACACAGTGAGAGAGCAAGTGTATAGGGCTGTACCTGCTTGCTGGTTAGGTGTTTGCAGGGTCGACCTGGTCAGGGCTAGAGTAAGTTGGGTACACTCAAGTAGTGTGATGAAGCATTTACAATATACAAAATAAAACGAGGAAACTACTTTACATCAGTAAAATCTTGCTTTTCAGTAAAGGTTTACAGTAAATGTCCTGATGACGCACGTTTTACGCTTTTGGAAATCTACACATTCAATCCCCCGAAGAGATCGTACGATCAGTGGGGCTTTCTTCCTGTTCCTCCATCTTTAGAATAGCTACGGACCATCATCACATGTTCATCTGCTGCCCACACCTTAGCCATGAACGTCACGGACGTTAACTAATGCCCCCTTCATAAACTGAACTGTTTTTATATTTTTGACTGTTCTTTATGTTATTGCCGTCCAGCGTCAACCAGGGGAGGATGGGTCTTGGTTCCTCCCAAGGTTTCTTCCTCCAGTTTAGGGAGTTGTTCCTCGCCTCCGTCGCCTTGGACTTGCTGATTAGGGGCTCGGGCCCAGACTTTGTGACAATGTCTGCTGTAAAAAGAGCTATAGATGTGAAACCGAAGCCAATTTGGTGTTTTCGGGTTTTCTCTGCACTGTATTTCTTTACGCTGTAGGAGAAGACGCTGTGCCAAATGAAGGAGGTTTTGAGTTACATGTTCAAGCTTAATCCATTTTTTTCATAGGACAAAAATGCCAAACACAGGAGACAAAGCGAGACCCACGTGAATGATGAAATATGGAAAGTGCATTCAAACGCGCTGCATATGATTCCATTAATTTTGAGGCAAGCGCGTCAGCTTGGCATGTGCTGAAGAAGAACATCAAGAATCGATATCCTTGATTTTTTCCCCCGAACCTGTTCCCCAAGAAACACATGCGAAAGAAAAAGAAATGAATTCATATGTATGTACATGTCTCATGTCTGTGATTAATATGAAATGTTATGGGGATGCTGCAGCGCTGCATTACACAGCTGTTTGTGTGCACGCGTTGTGTTCAGGGCAGACCATTGGTCCACACTGACCCGGTGTGTTTGTGTGCTTTCGCCCCCTCTCCTTCAGGTGGATTATGCCCTAATTGCCTCCCAAGCTGGGGCTACGCTCAACAACCTCCTGAGTCACGCACAGGAGCTGGTGAGCAAACTGCGCTCCCTCCAGCTGGACCAGAGGGAGTTTGTCTGTCTCAAGTTCCTGGTGCTGTTCAGCTTGGGTGAGTACAGAGAAAAGGAAGGGGCAGATAGACGGAGGAGGAGTGGAAGAGGTGGGCGGAGGCAGGATCCCTCACACTCGCTCCCAAGGTTCTTGGGGGACCTTGGGATAATCCGAGAGACGGCACTTTCTCTCCCTCCCTGTCCCTATCTGATAAGCATGCTGCTGCAGATGGATGTTATATGTGCCACTGTCTCACACACTGAGCCCTGGGGCTTCGTAGGCCTTTTGTCGCTGATTTAGAACGGGCTTGTGCACACATTCTGCTTTTAACCCCTAAAGTCATAGGGGTCTGTACGAAGCCCCATGCTTCAATTACTCACTCTCATAAATACAGAACTTCTGTATTAGTTTTATAGTAGTTACAGAATGATTTACAGCAGTTACTGAATAATATATTTCAAAATGAAAAACTGAATAATACATTTTGCAAGGGTTAAGCTTCGTGAGGGAAACCGTAAACCGTAACCTCCACTTCACTACCTCCTCCTCTGCTATTGTGCCTGTTTGCCCATTTGCACATCTGTTAATACAAGACACTTTGCTGTTACCCAGCGGTTCTCACATTTGGACCTTGAATCCAGATTCCACTCCTGGATTTTGTAATCACCAGTAGTTGCTGAACTGTTGATGGAACTGATTGGCCTCCTAGAGTCATCTACTGGTGATCACAGAATCCAGGAGCGGAATCTGGATTCAAGGTCCAGATTTGAGAACCTGTGCTGTAACCCATTATAGAGTGTTTAATGTTCTTTATCAGATACAGTTGGTTCCACTGCTGCTACACCGTAAACGCTGGAGTTTGACTTTAAACGAATAATGGATGAGGTTTGCTCATGTCCTGCCACTCTCTTCAGAATATCTTCTCAAACTTTTTCGAAATTTCACACACACACAAGGACACGTTTTCCACTTCTGTTCTGCATCGTAAAGATACAAGTTAAACACAGAAAATCCACAAGTCGTAGAATGACAAACACCCCACACTTCTGCACTTCTCCACTCAATGCCCCCGCCCCCCCCCCCAAACCTCCCCCCCCCCCCCCTTCATGAGTTTGCTTGCCATCACTCATTAATGAAGTCACTGAAGTCAAGGTAACTTTCTCAGCCCGTCCCATGGAAGACGCTGGTCTCCACCTTCAAAACCAAAGTGTTTGAAATAGCTGGGGCCATTCCTTCCACCGTAAGAAAATACTGGAATATTAAAACACCGCTGTGCGCGTCAACATCATTATCATATCACTCTGTCCGCTGACTCCAGACGGAGAATAGACAGAACGTGCGCTTCGGCCGACTTTCTTGAGCATATCATAAAGTGAGAAGCGATCGCTTTTAAGCAATTCTGCAAGGGCCCTCGCCACACCTTGAGAAGGATCCTCACATCCTTCCCCATCACTAACAAACTAACAAAGGACCAGAGCAGTGGTGATGTTCCTCCTGCCTTTAGTCCAGCCCTCCGGGCCTGAAGGGATTTATGTTTGTGGGGTTTTTTTTGTGTGTGTGTGTTTTTTTTTTTGTTTTTTTTTGCGTGGCGGAGGTTTTAGCTGGCAGTGGGGGAAGGGCTTTGGCTCTAAATAATTTGGCGGAAACATCATCCATAATGAAACACTCACCTGAGGGAAGTGTATCGCCCCCGGTGCTGCCCCACGCTAGCAGCTAGCGTCAACCAACTCGTCTGTCTGGCTGAGGGTAAGAGACTAAGTCTGGAGATTAGAGACTGCAGTGATTAAAATCATCCTGTGGACAGGGCCTTGTGCGTGCGTGTGTGTGTGCGCGCATGTGTGTGTGTGTGCCTGCGTACGTGTAAGAGCGAGAGACGATCCTTGCCAGATGCTATTGAGGAGCCAATTAATCAGAGGTTAATGAAATGAAGCATGAAAATACCTTAGTGCTTTATTAATACCAATTAATACCAATATTAACACACAGTAACGTTCACTCTCCCTGTCTGAAGCCGCTCGCTGTAGATTGAGTGTATTTTAATGAGAAAAGCTCAGTGCAGGCCCCTCGAATGTGCTTCTCTGCATGTTTTCAGTCAAAGCTTTTTATTCAGTTAAGAATCTTCAGCTGCATCATTCGGTAGCTTTTGTGAAAAAAATTCCTGTCATGCAGTTATGAGAGTAAACCAGATTGGTGAAGTCAGCCTTTCTTGCCACACAATTCATGGCTTCAGAAAGTTCCAGTACGCTCAAAAATCAAGTTCTGGCCAACGTGGACAATTTCTCCACTTTCCCACGCCCAGGCACCAACCTCAGTCACATTAGTTCACTCAAGAGCCTCTACTCACTCCATCTAAGCATAGTCTTTCCTCTCTGGCCCGCTTTTACAAATGAAGCCTTTTAAAGGAAATCAAAGGCACATTTCCCCAGGCCTGACGTGCTGTTTCAGGCCCCATAGCTCTAAGCTGCAGCCGGTCTCTGTCAGCTCTCCAGGTGCTTCATGATCTGTCACTGTCGGGCCATTCAGGGGAAGGGGGCTCTTTATAAAGGTAAGTGTCAATAAAGAGGAGAACGGACATAGCTTGACCCAGGAGCAGCCGCTTGTCTCCTCAGATTTGGGCTGTTAAAAGGAGCAAATGCGTCTTGCAGGACACCTCCCATACTCTTTCTTCTGCTGCGCTTCTACCGCCCTGCCTCTGTCAGTCTCTGCAGGTCGAGTGGATGGATTGGCCCTCCCTGGAGCTGAAGGCTTTATCAATGGGTAAATAATTGCAGCAGGGGCATTGATTTCCTCCATAGGAAGAGGGGCAACGGAGGCTGAGCGATGCTCTGTTGGCAGAAGAAGGAATAGTTGAGGCTATTGCCTTGATGACACACATCTAAGATGTCATAGGGGACAGTTCTTGCTATTGGACAGGTGTGTTTTGGGAAAGTAAGGACCTAAACTAGAACATGTCTTGTAAGATGCGTTTGTTGTATAAATATGTGAGAATAATAGTGTTACTTTAGGACACAACCAAGCTTTCCAGTCGGGGTCTTCAGTCACTCTTGCTCTGCACATTTTGTCTTGTTTCAGCATTCTTAATCCAGCTAATAAACAAAGCCTCCATGAGTGGAAATTAGTGTGTTAGAGCATCACAATGTTACTCTATGGGTTAGGAGAGAGACTACAACAAGATGTATATAGATGTATTTAGTGAAGACACTTCTAAATAGTGTGACATCAACGTTTGCAGTTCTAGTTAGCAGCGTGGAATAAAGCCTTGTAAGGATGTAAGGAGTTATTAACCCGTAAGCACAGTTTTTCATTATGAATTAAGAACACTTGCTATAGGTTTAATGTAGGGTAAAGTGATTTCTGTAGTTTAATTGCATTAGAGCTAATAGGAATCATTAATACTTCAGTATATATTCTACAAATGATATTTAATCATCTATAATCATTTCAAAAGTGCTAAAGAAGTTATTTTGTTCATCTGTGTCCCATATTCTAAATTAAATATCAAGCTTTTTGGAAGCAAAAATGTAGAATATATTTAAATATTTAAAATTCGTTTTAACAACTAAATTTTGTCTGTTTTATGGAGGAGTTTTCAGTGTTTACTGTAATTAAAACGGCTTGACTAGGCATAGAGTCTGTGATGCAAACTAACGTATTGAAAACATCTAATTAGCTTCATAAACATCGCTAGTTCCGAAACTCGTCTTAAAGTACCGGTGACTTTTTAAACTTGTACTGGCTCTAATGCCATTAAATCCTGAGGCTAGTTGACGCTACCTAGAACCTATGATAAATGGTTGGCAATTGTTAATGCTGTTACTGACCAAATGAATTTAGGTCATGAACTGAATCAAACATGCAACTGTGACAATGCAGCCATTTATATTTGCAAGAGATATTCACGTTAGAGACCCAGACATATACTAATACAGGTCATGGTGAAGCTTAATGCCTGGTGAGTATAGTATATGTAGAAGTGACAAATTTGGGTTTTACTAAACAAAGAAAATCATAATACACCTCCAGTATGTATTCTTTACATAAGTGTTGCCCCATTTACAACTAGCAGCAGCCCCCCCCCCAGTGTACATTTTATCCTACAGATTTACATTCCATTAAAGGGTGATTAGTGGCTGGATGTTTTAGATGAAAGTACTAACTAACTAAATGAAATGTATATATTGTCTATATTGTAAATGTCTATATTATTCAGTCAAACAGCTTTTCAAGATGGCAGCATGGTTTGTTGGGAAATCCAGCGCACCGAGCTGTTGTGTGAATGAACGTACTGCATTCCTGCAGCGTCCTGCATTCCTCACATCACCGTAGAACTTTATGGGTGGCATTATAGTATCGAACGCTGGTATTAGAATTCTACTCAGTATGAATTGTCTGGAGTGTTTTTGGCTTTGGGGTTTTCAGGCATCCCTGCAAACCTGTGAATTCTCCTGCTCGCCTCTTGAAAATGTAAGGCATAAACTCAGGTTGTTCATTTAGAGAGAGGATTTTCTTCTTTTCCTCTTTGAAGAGGGAAAAAGGAAAGTTCCCAGATAGGTAGAGTCTAATTAAGCAGCCTTGCCTTATTTCCTTGGCCAAAATCGATGCACCCACCCTTGTGCAAAGGAGGGAGAGATCAGTAATGCATGCGTGCCGCCTCATAACTGGCGCAAATATTCATTTCCTGAAACGGACCAAATAATTTGGAAGTAGTCAGGATTGATTAACATTCGAGGGCTGTGACCTTTCAATATTTATGCCTCGGAGACCCCGGCTGGGGCCAAATAATGGTGCATAAAACTACTGCTATGTCTTAATTAAATGCAAGATAATAGGGGCAGGTTTTTCTTGTGAGCCAAGCAGTTTGACACTGACAGGCAGTAAGTCATTCGGAAGATGTGAGGCCTAGGCCCAATCAATACACATATAAAGCAAGCGTGTTTGTGTGTGTGGGACAGCGAGAGAGAACGCGAGGCAGACCGAGGGCTCCGTTGGAAGAGTACGCACCTGGAAAAAAAGGTTTATAGTGAAATTTGAGAATAAAAACGAAAGCTTACATTTATTTTCCGATGATTTGTGACAATATGTAGCAGTCCCCGGCTGATCCGGCATCTCCGCATCCCTCACCGGCCTGCGCGCTCTCTGTAAGTATTCAGTGTTTTGAACAAACACGTTCATTTGGATTTCGCTCAAACGTGGAAAAGCCTCCAATCAATCCTGAGTGTTCTGATATTTTACAAATCTTGAGTGGAGGCAGGAGTGGGGCCTACGCAATGACCCTAATATTCAAGGCTTGTTTTTATTTTTTATTTTTCTCACCGTCCCTACATTACAGATGCTAGAAATCAAAAGCTTAACCTGGCCACATTGGAAAGAGGCTCTCTGTGAGACGCTGTCCTTATTAGGAGCCTTAAGAGGCTTTCAGACTTTATCAAGCTTTAAAAGCTGCAGAGATCTTCTACAGCTTACTATATGGACCAACAGTGCACGCTCCGGTCATTAAAGGGCTGTAGGAAGCTAAACCGCAGCACTTTACCTTTAACCCTCCTGACTTTTACCACAGTTCATCATAGTTAAGTCTCAGACTGGAACACACCACATAGCCTATCATCACTATTCATGTAAGCTTCGTGTACAGCCCTCCCCCTGTTTCTTTATCTGTGACTTTGCATTATATTGTTTCCTCTAAATGACATGATTAGCTCTTTGAACTTTTATCCATTCTGTCTGCAAACAGCTCAGATAAGCAGCGCAGACAAAGCTTTGGCCTAAATCTAGGCACTGTAGATTGTTTAGCACTGTGTGCTGGCTGGCTCCTTCCATACAGTGACCAATTTCCACAGTATCAGGGACAGATTGTGGGTGTTTCCAGTCATAAATGGTGAGGGTGATGGTAGGAGGAATGGAAGCATTAAATAACTGCTGTATATTGTTATAATAAAACATTTAGATCATGTTTTAAAGGTTTCAATTCATGATATTTTGATGGAAGATAAAATACAGTAATTATGTCTTTTAAATATATTATACATACACATTATGATCATTTGTGCTTAATATGGCCACGAACTACCAAGTCAAAAACACTAAAAACACATCAACGCTATATTTCACTAATTAGGGTCTGTCGTTGTTAAAGAGGAGAGTTTATGAGTTAAATCAAAATAAAATACATAACTGAAGACACTGCAGCCTTATAAAGGCAAGGCAAGGTTGTATATATAGCACATTATTATACACATTCAATGTGCTTTACAGAAATAAGCATAAACCTTAAGCAGTAAAATTAGGAATAAAATCAGATCATGGGAAAAAAGAATTTAAAGTTCTGATACATTTAATGTATTTTAAATAAATTGAGTAGAGTCTGTTTTATTAAAGGCTTTGTGAGACGAGGCAGTTTTAAGCTTCTCTTTAAAGCTGGCAACAGTTGGGACAGATCTGAGGTCCACTGGGACCTGGTTCCAGCAGTGGGCAGCGTAGTGACTAAACGCCATTTCACCCTGTTTACTTACAACCCTCCGCATCACTAGCGGACCAGCTCCTGCTGATCTTAGAGACCTGATCTAGTACTTTGCGTGCTCCAGAAATGTAAACCTATGTTAATAGAAGGTTAAAAACATCTATTTTCACAATACCACAAACATGGCAGTAGTGAAGCGGTTACGTCAGCACTAGTTATCGATAGTGGAATAAAAGTTTTAAAAATAGCATTTTCTCCGACCATGTTACTTATTCTAGAGTATCTGATTATTCTGATTCGATTCTAACACTCATATGTGAAAAATTCCAGGTTAACAAAACAACGTTTGGTTGGAAACTGGTTCGAAAGTTACAGAAGTTAGTTTCTGTAACTTTGCAGGCTGTGCTGAATCTGTAACAGTGCTGCTCGCAAAACTTGTACAAAACACCCACTTCTTTCCCAGATGGTGTGATTTAGAATAGACATAGCGAGGTGTATGTGCTGATCCCCCGCCCTCCACCTCTTTCCCTCCGGCTCGCTCGCTCTCTTTCTCTGCCGGACCCTTATTACAAGCTGTCAGTTTATTATAAAACATTAGGAAAGCAGAGGGACACTTGCAGTTACTGTCTTATCGATCGGGGGGGATAGATTCTGTGATTTAGCACCCAGCCCTCCCGTATTTCCACATTCTCAGCCTCCTATTAAGGCCTGTGCTTTCCTTTGGCTATTGATGTATCAACATTAACAGTTACAAGCAGCTACAGAAAATCAATAGCTAACTTTTATTACCGACTGCATAACACGCTGGCCGGCGGGCGCCTCGCTACTAAGCAGACAGGCCTATCCGCAACATGCTCCACACATGTCAGGTGTTTCCTAACTGATACCTGCACTGGAAATATCAATCATATGAGCGCTGGCGTGTTTTCCACCTGCTTTTGCACATAGTTGTCCTACCGCCGATCACTTTTCTTTAGCAATTTTTTTTTTTAAATCTTCACAGCCAAGTCTCATTGCAGACAACATCAATATTGTAGATGGCCTCAGACTGTGCATGTCATTTTTCTGTCCTGTAGGTTGTTTTTAACGGTCTTACTTTATTAGCAACAATGCTAACTCTGTTAGCTGTGGAGAAGCGGAAGCGTTATGCAGATACACGCACAAACGCGATCTGAAATGAAAATAGCCTGTAGTTTCTGTCCATCACCTGAATTGAGAGGGATGCTTTTTAAGAGGGAGAGCTAAACAGGAGCCGTAGTGAAAACAGAGCACCCTAAAAGATTTATGAGGCTCGCGATCCTGCCGGGACAAACATACACGAGCCCTTTGTTTTTCCGATCAATGGGCCGAAGTTTATTATTTACCTTCACTACAGCGCTACTTTTCATTTTTTACAAGTTGTAAAGGGGTTGTTGTTGCCCGCGCGCGCGTGTGTGTGTGGGGTTGTGCAGATTTTCATTTCTTTTACATGACCTGCTGGTCGTGCTGGAGGTTATCGTGGCTCATGGATAGCAGCATTCCGCGATGCTAATGTTGTACCACGGGTGCAGTGTAGCAGACACGGTTTGCTCAGTCCGGGCCAATTAAAGAGTGCATCTTCTGTGGGCTGGAGAGGAACGCTTCCCCAGGCCTGGAGCCCAGCGTGTCTTTCTGTGGCCAATTCGAGGAGACAGCCAGAGCTACGGCCGCCGTAGGGACGGCTCTATTGATCAGGTGGCTGCCATTATTTAAACATTGCGCACAAACACAGATAAGCATGTTACACAAGCTCCATAGCACCCCCGTGCCCCTCCCGACCTGTCATTTCTCAATCGATCCCACAGAAAGATTTCTGAGCCGTGGCCAACCATAAAAGCTCCTCGGTCGCACAAGAGGGAAAATGCAGCAGTAGCAGCTCCTAGCCCCTGGACAGGGAGCAGGGTCAAATACACACACACGCACACACACACACACACACACACACACTAAAGAGCTGAGCAGACTTGACCCTTTCAGAGTGACCCTCACTTTACAAATGATTATTCACTTGATGAGCTCTGCACTTGCTTGAAAATGAAGCTCAGACTGAAATGGAGCCTATTTAAGTTGATTTTGTTTTGCTCTTATATTTAAATGTAATTATGTAATTGCGTAATTAAATACACAGTCAAGTAATTAATTACATTTAGGCAAAATTAACATTTGCATCAATACATTTTACTATTTTTCCCCAATTTTTGCACGAACATGACATCAATTGTAATTGTGCTTTCAGCACAGTACATCCACTTGTTACATGAGCTACACCTGAGAAAGACATGACTACAATCTGATTATTGCGACCTGTAAGGATTAAAATGATCTGATGTACTCGGACCTTGGCTTCCTCTTTGAGATGAAATGCATTGAATCATTCGAAATGTATTCAGCATCTGTTGTCTGTGCACTAGGGGTGTAAAGCACAAGTTTGATCATGATTCAGTCTAATCGGATTATTTTAGCCAACAATCTGATACATTTTCGATACCTTAAAGTTTGCAACGATGCGATTTGCTTCGATATGACTCGATATGGGAGTTAGAAAGCTCTCCCCGTGTTCGCGTGGGTTTCCTCCGGGTGCTCCGGTTTCCTCCCACTGTCCAAAGGCTGCAGTAGGTTG
>JBBPDA010000039.1:13693522-13706911 GCA_037974385.1 Arnoldichthys spilopterus
CACTACACTGCTCCCCGGGCGCTGTTGGTAGCTGCCCGCTGCTCCACGTGTGCACGTGTGATGGGTTAAATGCAAAGATCACATTTCGTTGTGGTGCTTGAGTGTGTTCACAATGACAAATAGTCACTTTCACTTCAAGGGCTGCCAGTAATTGTGGAGGGCACCGTGTAATATCCCAATTATGAATAGAATGTCAAATTCACTGTCATTTTTCCCCTTATTAGCAAATTTGCCATTAACTGGGCAGTCCAGCAGTGCAACACTGTACATTAACTAGGCATTGACAGGCAGCTTGCAAGCCTGTCATATTACATTACCCCTGAGGTGAAGTAAGCCACTAGCATGGTAGAATAAATTAAAGTCAAATTAAGACTCTTGGCTTTCATAATGTGGACACAGCTTCAGTCGTTATCTGAGACAAGTGTGCATATTTGGAAAGATGCAAAAGCCAGCTGTTTCTTTAGTCAGCACAAGCAAAGTTCGATAGTCAAACAAGAAAGCAGAATAGACGCACAATGGGATCGAGTGCATGTGTCTCTTTATGTGAGGGGAATCATACTATGGATTAACTGTCCTTCACTCACAAAATATACATCCCCAGGCATTGTGGTGAATTATTAATTCAAATTTGTCAAAAAAGGGAGAGAATAAAAAAAGATATTGATGGGAGGTTGGCTTTAATGACCTCATTAGGTTGGTGGTTTCCACTATGGGCGTGTTTGGACTGCTCCAGGAGTTTAGGGGGCGATGGGGGGATACTTGACCCCTGAATGATTTTCTGTCACTTTATCATAAACAAGAAGGTTCTGACGTGCACCTTTACTCCTGTATGTATGTAATTAGTGTGTGTGAAAGTGGGCGGAATGTAAATGAGACTCTCTAGAGGGTTCACGCATTAAGAATGTGAGAGAGAGAGAGAGAGAGAGAGAGAGAGAGAGAGAGAGATTTTGGATTGCTGCTAGTCCCTCCAGTTGAATTTGTGATGTTTCTTACCTTAGATCACTGTCAACTAGTGCAGGCTCAAATAATTTGTCCAGACTTTGGGATCCAAAATAAAGGATAATTAAACCTGGTTGGCATCATCATCCTCATCTCAACGACATGTTCACTTTCACACTGTTCTTAACTCACTGAAACCTAGCTAAGACTCACTGTTCAGTAACTACTGTAAATTATTAGCTAACCGCTATGAAAATAATGTGTCGTTGTGAGATTGAGACATTGTACTGCGGGGCCAACATACAGGGCTTCAGGAATCAGCACACTTCAAGCAAAGGCTCACCGGTTTGTGCTGAATGTAAGGGAATTTTTAATCAGTTCAAAAGAAAAAAAAACCTTTCTCAGCTCAAAAAATTGATCGCAAAGGTGGGATCCAGTCCAGGTTACTGTAGATGAGATTCAAGCAAGTCGAGTAATTTCTTAAGTCGCAAGAGGCACGTGAAGTCACGCGGAATTCTAACGATCTGCCCGTTTCCTCGTTTACATCAGTTAGAGAATCGTGATCAGGAAAAGGTTTTATTTTTCATGAGAAGTGCTGCATCAAAGCCAAATACAACTAAAAACAAACGAATAAATGAATAAATTAAAAGTAAAAACAGCCCAAAATGTGAACAGTACTGACATAATAAATGTTCAATCCAAACCATGGAAACATCTTTAAACTATTTAAGAACAGTGTGTAGCAGTAAATACCGACATTACTAAAAGATACAACAATGCATTAAAAAGTATTCGGATTATTTAAGTGTGATGGTTTCAGTGGTGCCACATTTTGCCAGGCCTCATTCTACACTTGTGGCTTTGTAGACACAGAGCGTGTGTATTTACTGGCATAGCAGACATCCACATCTGTCTCCTACTGCAAATGTATAGCGTATGAAAAGAACAAGTCTCGTTTCAAACAAGAATGAGCAAAAACACAACAAAACTGCATCAATTACCGTCCTAAATAAAAAAATCCGCTGAAAGTAAGAAAAGTAAAGTGTAATTAAAGGGAAAGGTGATGTTGCCGGCCTCAGAATCTATTGTTTTGTATTTTAAAAAGACATTTAAGGTGGTGAGTGAAGACACTGGAAATGTCTTTGTCAGATAAATAAAGGTTCAGGAGAATGAATTAATCACAGATTCTTGTTTTATTACATTTGACAAAAATCTGGATATGGGGTGTGTAGTTTGAACTGTCCATGTCATTGTCAAGCTCCTCCTTCTTTTGACTTTGCTACTTGTTTCTTGCCATTTTGCCACCATGTTAGGCCTGAGTGGAGTTGGGCCACTGTTACCAAGGGAACGAAAGAGTGGCAACAGCTCATTCTCAGCACTTTTCTCTGAGGGTCTAAAGTTTCTGGTGCTGAAGATTGTTCTCAGTGTCCTAAACAGTGGAGCTTTGAAGTCATCGATGATGATCTAGATTCTATGAAGAGGGAACAGAGGAAACTGTACCAAGTCATGTTGGCGGTTAAAGGCTTTGGTCCAGGTGCGAGTTCCATACATATGTTCGTCCATTGCCTGAGACAAGATGATATAAATATGGGGGGGGCACCTAGCTTTTCAAGACAGCTATTAGCAATAAGCTAACATATTAAACACTAACCAGGGTTATTTTAAAGGACTTAGCGATGAATCCCTTCAGCTGTTTAAACCACATTTAGGCCAAAAGATTTATCAGTATCAGTTTTGGCAAAACCTTCTCTTCATACTTGCGAAGATATTTTGATGAACAGGAATCTTAAGTTTTGCAAAAAAATAAGTATTTAATAGGTATTTATGTTAACAAAACCTCGTCTGATTGGATAATCTTATCTCTGCTATGTAAACAACTGCAAACGAATACCAGTTCATTATGTAACAATTATTCACGGAGCATATTGTGCTCACCAGTGTTCGAGTCAGGCCAGTGATGAATAAACAGATGTAAATATATTTCTCCTCACCTCAGGAGGAGGCAGAGCACCTCTCAGCTAGCATTTGTTAAAAGAAGGGCTTACCCAAGTTTCTCGTGTTTATTTCATCATACCTAAGGCGCTTTTCTCCCCGACTCCCCTCATTTCAGCCCCCCCCCCCTCCTTCATGTGGCGAGCAGTGCAGGTCAAGCCCGTCCTTGGGCAACCAGGACGTCTCCTATACCTGTTTAACCCAACAGCGACGGGCTTAGATTTGACTTCGTGCATCCCCAGCCGGAGCAGTCCTGTTTAATTCTCTTTCATAGTAGCAGGCCACGTTGGGCCCAGCAGTCCAGTTTGAGCAGGGAGGTGTAGATTGAGCCTTCGTGCTTTATCCTGACAATGTTGACCCTAAAGAAAATTTAAAAAAAACACTCTTCCTCCTGGCTCTTCACAGCTTAGTCAGGAGGAACGAACCTTCGAGAAAGGAGGGAAAAGATGTCATTGATATGCATCATTAAAAGAGAGTGAGAGAGAGAGAGAGAGAGGGAGGGCGAGAGAGGGGGAGACGGAGAAAAACTTTGTTTGGATAGTAAAAGATGTCCCGCGGACAAGCGTCTCCTTCCTGACAACGAGGAGCTACGTTTCGTTTGATTGCCAGGCAGTTTAACAAGTGTGCCTCTCATAGTTTAGTCTCATCTTTAGGACCGATGATGTCACGTATATGTGAAGATCTGTAGGACTAATGTTCGTTAAGCTCGGGGAGGAAGTTAACACAGCTGTCGTTCATCTGTGACTGCGAAATATGAAATGCTTCCGACATATAGCTGGAAGAGCCCAACCGCATGCTCATATTCGTTTGAGACGCAGGAGACGAAAAAACGGAAGGAGACAAGCGCGTGCATCGTCAGTTATAGGCATGATTAGCCTCACGTTACAGCTAATACAACATTTCAAAATACCAATACAACACGCCAGTGGCCGCATTCCTGAAAACACAGATTCAGCCGCTGGGTAAATATTGTCGTATGGTGACTGAGCGGACGTTGGCCGTAGCCCGTCAGCGGCGCGTCAGATCGTGGCTGTGGGGAAGCGGGGCCTTCCTGGGTCCACTCTGGGCCAGAGGGCAGCAGCAGCACCGCCCCCTTCTCTGATTGGCGAGGTTCAGGCAGTCAGGTTAATAATGAATAACAATGACAATGACAGGCTTGACTGATTACATGATTGCAGGGCGCTGTAAAGCAAAAGAGGAGAGAACGCACAAGGTACACTTTGCACTTTGAAACACAGTGACACTCGCCAGGGCTTGAAACACTCGCGAACATCACCACAGTATAAACGGTTAAACACATATGCACACTTGTACACACCGAGCCGCACCCTGACTGTATCTCTCTCACGTTCGACCCCACAACGTTGTTTTTGATTAGCTCAGGTTTTTCAGTGGAAGCCATTCGTTCCTTAGTGACAACAGCCTGCTGCAGATGTCAATGGGTTCATAATTTGCCTTTCAGATTTCATGTTATGATTTAACTGGTCATTGATTAAACTATTAGAGGTGAAAATCCATGCCCAAGCGCGTCTTTATTCGCAATATGCAGACTAATAAAACGAAATCAATAGAAAATGTTTTATGTAAAATGTTAGCGCTAGAGAGTCAATGAACAATGAGTGGAAATGAACAGGCCGCAAATGTTTTATCTCTCTGTTCATTTCAGCTCATATTTATTGCCAGTACATTGTTTGTGCGTGTATGTACAGTAGGTTAGGATATATATCAGTACACTTATTTTTTTTTTATCACACATGAGTGTCTGGGGGGCTTACTGGGGTAGCTGAGGTGAATTCCTGAGATATTTTTTTTTTCACTAGGAAAATCCTTTCCAATTAAAAACAAAAAACACTATTCAGAGGAGGGGATGGGGGCGGCATGTGGATACGTAAGGTCGTCTGGCATGATCGCTGATGAAATGAACAATGTATTGCACAGAACCTAAGGGTCTGGAGTTGAGCTTCGGCACAGCTGTGCTGCACACTGAGGCTGTTTCATGTAAAAAAGTTCATAATTAGTCCCACAGTGGCTAAATGTTGAGATAGAAGATAAGAGTGCTTACCGTGCGATGCTTTGACCTGACTGGATGGTAACTGATGCTTCCACCCCCCCCCTCCCCCCATCCCCCCCCCGTTGTCAGCAGTGCATGATCAAGCGTTTCTTGCGGTGTATAAATTAAACAAACAGTAATTCTCTCTCAGCTACCTGGCGTCGCACATCTGGGAGAAGAGATCAAGCCACTGTCATCGATCGGCCATCCTCTTTAACACCCCTCCTTCCCTCCCGTTTCATTTTTTCCACGTTCAAAAGCAGCCCCACAATAATTAGCAATTAAAATGGATCTTTTTTTGTATCATTTTTCTTTAATTAGTCTGAAAAAGACATAGAGCTCAACAAATCTCAGTAGTTTTGCTCTCTCCCTTCAAACCCCCCCCCCTCTTTTTTTTTTTTTCTTTTCTCATCATAGCCTGAGAAATTTTGAATGTGAAACTATGAAACCATGGTAACATTTTACATGTGAACATCTTTGCCCAGACAGTGTAATTAGAACAGTGAGTTTGAGCTGTGCAAAGCGTGAAGGCACATGGCAAGACATCGCCAGTATCCTCCCGGTTTTTTGAGCGGGCAAGGGAAACACAGAGTGAGTTTCTGCATCAAGCTTCTTTTCTACAGTGCTTGAACCAATGCCTTCGGTTTGCACCCCCCCCCCCCCCACCACCACCAAAAAAAACCATAAAGCAATGAGTGACAGGGCTGCAAAGTTGTTTATTTCAATCAGCTGGGGATAAAATCGCAACGGTTGGAGGAGGAGGAGCTTTGTAATTGGTTGTCTCCCGACGGGCTCC
This sequence comes from Arnoldichthys spilopterus, assembly GCA_037974385.1. NCBI lineage: Eukaryota > Metazoa > Chordata > Actinopteri > Characiformes > Lepidarchidae > Arnoldichthys > Arnoldichthys spilopterus. The sequence goes on from JBBPDA010000039.1 coordinate 13,699,300, forward strand.
TCCCCCTCCCCCTCCCTCACCTTGTCCTGAGCTTGCCCGGCGGTGTCACCCAGGGGTCAGGGAGAACATCCTCGCTCGGTGCCATGAAGGACTCACAGCTCGTTCTACAGACCTCATTACACGCTGAAGTATCTCTCCCCCCCCACCTCCCACTCCTCCTCCCTCTCTCTCACTCGCTCGCTCTCCTCTGCCCCGTCCTCTCCCACTTTTTCCGGCGGGCGAGGCAGTCGCGCCTATTTCTCAGCGAGGGAAGGCACAGAGCAAGAGTGCCAGCTGCCTCATTAGCCGTGGATGGGTGCGTCCGAGTACTTTCACAATCACACCGCGGCGTCGGGGGAGGGTGCAGGGACCCCGGCGGTGGAGCGAACACTGGGACGGCCAGGCTCACGCTCAACCCCGGGTCAGAGGGATTAATAAAAGATCACATGGCACCAGGGCCTCCGACCTGATTAAATGCGGCCACTCACCAGGGATTCATTAGTAGCTCATACATTTCACCGCCAGCCATTTATCCAGGTAGACCTTCATCTGACGGAACACATGCGGTTTAAGCCACGGTTTCGACCACTGACACTAAATGCAGTTTTACAGCATGATTTGTCCACAGACACTACAGAATATGGGCAGATTACACCACTTATTTTTTCCCTCCAATCTACATCGTACAGTTTCGTGTTCACGTAGGACAGAAGCGTAGAAATTCAGTTACAAAAAAGGGAAACATTAGGGTTACGTGTGTGTCGCCTCATTTCTCACTTGTTTTTGTGATTTGTGGCAGTGGCAGTGATCTTGCTGTAAAGCCTCCATGCATCCACAGCCTCACACCGCATAATTCACATTCTCCAGGGCAGGACGTCCCTGGAGATCTCTTTCGCACACTCGATTCTCATTTCACTCCAAATCTCCAGAGAAAATCTGAGAACAAAAAAACGAGAGGGACCAGGATGTGCGCCGGTTCATGCATCTCATATGTGTCTGCTCCTTATCCAGCAAGTGCCTATAACCATTCGTTTTTTTCTCCTCCATTCTCCAGACGTAAAGAACCTGGAGAACTTCCACTTGGTGGAGAGCGTCCAGGAGCAGGTCAACGCTGCACTGCTAGACTACGTGATGTGCAACTATCCTCAGCAGACGGACAAGTTCGGCCAGCTGCTGCTGCGGCTGCCGGAAATCCGTGCTATCAGTCTGCAGGCCGAGGAGTACCTCTACTACAAGCACCTGAACGGGGACGTGCCCTGCAACAACTTGCTTATTGAGATGCTGCATGCCAAACGCGCCTGAACGCTGCCAACAAAGTGTTTTACAACCTGTATGACTCAACATGTCACACTCATTTGCTTCAAGCAACATCCTTCCAGTCGGGCACCATCACCATAGCCTTCAAAGAAACAGATTCCCACACACAGTGACTCGACTCTGCGGTGATCTTCACAGTGTGCTGAGTGGTTCATGTTGATTCCGGCTGATCAGTTTGGGCCAAATGAAGGGGAGAGGGAGTAAATTTACACTTGAAAATGACAGTCGGCTCACGTTTCTCTCCGCGATCAAACGAGAAGACGCAACAAAGCAGTGATGAAATGACTCCTCGTCTGCTGGTACACGTCTGATGAACTGCGAACCTCATCGCCTGTTTTGTGAGCAGATGAACGTAAACACATCTCCCTTTCATTAAGATTGAAACCGGGATAGGTGAAGATGACCACCGCTATCCTCAAAGACTTAAACCGCTCTTGTCTGCGTCGGATGTGTATTTCGATTAACACTCAGCCGTACGGCTCCCTCATGTCTGTTTTAAGGCACGCACGTCACAACTGAGCTCGAGGTAAACTGAAGCAGCTGGCATCGTGGCATGCCCACAAACTGTGCCCACCCACAGAGACTAGTTTGCAGCCCCTCACCAAAAAACATGCATAGAGGTGACAAACCACTGATAAGTAGTAGGTATCGTTTAAATTTGCAGGCAACTCGTCGTCCACACACAAAACAGCGTTAACTTTTACCTCAAAACAAATGACCTTGTTTTCATTTCTAAGTTATTACTAAGATTTGTTTGACAGTATGATTTCACCAGTGTGTTAGAAAACACGACAGGACAACTTCTCCCCCCAATCCCATCCTTTCATTATGAGATGGAAGACACAGTTCCAGAGCCAAGATGAAGTATTGCCTCAGTCTAAATAAGACCAAAGCCTGCTGCAGAACAAAAAAAAAAGAAGAGAAACAACTTTAACTATCAGTATTATGAATTTGTGATGTCACAGTTATGTGAGTCTTGCCTTATTTCATTCTCATGCTAGCTAACCGTGCTGATGTGAACTATAACATGTAAAATAAAAAAAAGTATATATATATAAAGTATTAATGTAATACAATAAAGAAGAGACAAGAGGTGTTTACATTCATGTGGTCATGTGGGAGAGAACTGTGATGTAAATTGGAGGCGAGATAAATTGCAAAGCAATGATTTCTTATAAAAAAAGAAAAAAGAAAACGAGAAAAAAAAAATGTTCCTCTGGTTTGTTTTCTTTGGTGTGTACAGTTTTCATCTTGACCAGTACTTAATTATGTCGTGAGACACTAAAATCAGAGAGAAATCTCACTTAATATTTGTGTTTGGTCATTTGATCAATTTTTTTCGCTGATTGTGCTAGCTTTTTTTTTTTTTTTTTTTCCTGTCAGTTTTATTTCGTAGAACACCTTTTTTTCTGTTCTACCTTCTAAATGTATGTCACTGGTTAAACTTAAACATAATTTATTGTGTCCTGGTTTCACCCATGTGTTGGAAGCACAAGGGGAGGGGGGGGGTCATAAACAATGTATTTGTTTACTAAAGCATGTTTTTAAAAATGTATATACAAGATGCAGTTCAGGAGCCGAAACGTGATCCCATTTATTTACATTAAATGTTCTCTTGCCACTGTAAATGATGAGAGCAGTATTCCAGTGAAGTGGTGTGACTGACTGTTGCGTCCTTTTCTATAATAGGGTTTAAAACAGAACATATCCATCACAGTCTTGTGTGTTCTATACCAAAGACAGCATCTGTCCTCTGACTTGTAATTACCTGTTCTGCATCACAATGAATGGACGACAGCTCTGAGCTTTTATCTTCATCTATTGATCAGACTGGCATTCCATATGGTCAGTTGGAAGGCTCTGGATGTCTTACACAAGTGTTGGGTCGTGATTAGTGTTGGGAGAATAATCAATTTCAACACTGAATGTTTGTTTCAGTTATTAATTAAAATAATTACCATGGTCTCATCACATTTATTGAGTTCTGACATGCACACAAAAATCAACACTCTTTCCCCATGTTTTACCATCACTATACCCTTTTTTTAGATTTAGTCGCCTTGGAATAAAAAGGAATTTTACACTTGTAAAACCTGTCCCAGATCTACTCATGATGTTTCATGGATTGAGTACCAGTGTGAATTAAAGCAAACTATCAGTGTCTGCTTAAGAACATTCCAGAAATACTCATGTGCCCATTTGTTTGAATATTTAAATACTAAACCAGTACCAGTTTTAGATGATGGCACAGTGTCATTGACTGAGCTTGTGCATATCTCAATTGAACATGGTCAGTTTGGACACGATAGTGGACTGTGCAATTGCCCAGAATATTTGTTTTTGCCACTATCTTGACAATCTCATCTTCTCGTCGTCAAACTCCTGCAGCTGCCTTGTATGTCCACAAACTTGTTGAGATTGTGAGCTACTTCAAGAGCCCTGAATGCCACAGCCTGAGCCATTTCCTGCCATGAAGAGTTTCCTTAGCAGCTGGTGGAAACTATTCCTCATATTTCAATAAATTATTATTATGCAAATACTTTGATTATTGCTTCATTCCCCCTTTATAGAGATGCAAACTGATGCTGAGAGAAAAGGGAAGCATAAATATATGCAGCAGATGAAAAAAAAAAAAAAAACTTTAAATCTACTACTAAGTATAATGCCAATTCCTTATTTGGCAAACGTCATTTCAAAGTGTTATATGTAAGGCACGTCCCAGAAAACAGAAATGAGCTAAAGCAGGTACAGAACGTTCGCTCACTATTATATCCTAAATCAAACATGGAGAAGGCTACTCAATACAATATATGATCAAGTTTTGTCATTTAAAGTATTTTGTATGAATCTGAAATGATTAAAGAATACAGTAGAAACTGGTGAACTTTGGGATTTTGAAGAATGAAATGAATTATTTAAAGTCAATTATTTAGATTTAAAAATTTGACCACAGTTATTATTTGAGCTCCCTTTGCATTATGTGAACATTACATGACAAATGGACCAATCGAAATGGTCCAGAATTACTAGTGGCATCTAGTTAAAAAGTTATGTAAGGTTTTGTTATGAGAGTGATAATGTATGTGAAATATTATTCATTATTATTATACATTCTATTACTTCAGTCACAATACATTGCCCTCACCCCCGACTACAATGTTATATTTCACAGGAACTTGTCTCTGATACATTTTGGAGCAACAACAAAACATGCAAGCATACAAGTTTTTCACACACACATACAGTCATGTGAAAAAATGAAAAAAGTGCAGATTGTTTTAAACAAGCCAAACAACTCTTAACTACATTATTGCAAAAGCTTGGTCTTTGCCTATACGTTCTTTGGCAAATTGTAGTCTTGTTCAAATGTATCAAAGGTGAAACGCTTGCTTACTCAAATATGTTGAACAAAATAAATCATATGCACAGGATGCGCTTATTTTTTCACATGACTGTACAGTAAAACTACACAAATCAGAGGCAGACATTCAAAATGTAAGTTAAAATAGTTTCAGAAAGGATCCATGCTCTGGTGCTGTGGAGTAGAGCTTAATGCATGGCCGGATATCAGCTCTTGATCCATGGGAACATTCAGCCTACAGGAATCTGGCCCACACTCCACTGTTGCTACATGCTCCTAAAAGAAGAAAACCCATAGAGAAGACATTACAAGTTATTACTTCTCAGTTTGTGTTTAGTTTAATAAGAATGTTAGAGGCATTTGGCTGAATGTACAAAAATCTTTTTGATTTTCACAGCTTGACTGGTGTGAAAGCCATACCATGTAGTCTGAGTTTAATCAAGGCTGAGCATAAGGCATAAGTTGTTCACACAGGCACCAATTACACTGCCCTGATTGTTTATTTTTGGCAGCATGAGTTGCTCAGAAACAGAAGCACAGAGGACTGGATTGGGTGGCTTTCAGCCAACAGTCAAAGAAGATGCCATTCAGAGGCGGTCAATCAAAAATAGCAGCAAAGCGGGCACATATACATCTGTTTCAGCTTTATCGAGTCGAAGCCTGGGGCTGACACAGCCACAAGATTTACTCAAGGCCTCCATTTTGAGAATCACACAGCTGAACTGGAGAGTGAGCAAAAGTGTTGTGAAGATGATAAAAATGTGTTAGTCCCAGATTTCAGTGACAGACCGAAACAATTTTTATTGAGGTGTTTATTTACAGGTTGAGACCATTGCTCACACTGGGCTGACACAGAAACTGCCATTGTTTTTTCTTTACAGTAATTGACTTATTATATAATAAGCTTTTACTCTTGTAACCCCAATGGAATAAATCAGATCTGGAGTGGTTGATGAGTTATTTTTTTCGCAACTAGATATTAAGTCCATAAGATTAAAGATTACAGCTGAAATGACAAAATAATTACACATAAGATCCACAAAACAATTGCTCGTGTTCTTTTTGGCATGTGCGATTTTAAGGCAAACTGATGAACAAATCGGTTTGTCTAGTTTCCACGCTTAAAACAGCCAGGTTCCTCAGTTGTTCATGGTCCAAGGTTGATCTCACGTCATTTTTGTATTGAGATTAAGATCTGAAAAGCTCATTTCCCATGCAGCTGTACTCACAAATATTCAATATAATATATTCAAGTCATACAGGTTTGGAAGACTCCATATTAGGCAGGCTAATTAGTAGCAGGTGAGGGATCATGATTAATTATAAAAGTAGCATATATTAAAAGCTCTTTCTTTGGAAGCAAGGATGGGTTGTGGCTCACCCCTCTGTGGAAAATTTGGGAAGAAAATTTTAGGTCTGTTAACATCTACAGTACATAATATTATGAAAAGGTCAGAAACCACTGATGAATGTGTGAAATCATCATGCAACTGTGACAAATATAGCCACCTGGGCTTGGGAGTACATCAGAAAGCCATTGTCATTTAATATGGTCTGTTGCTGTATCAAGAAATGCAACTTGAAAATGTATTACACAAGAGGGAAGCCATACATCAACTCTATACAGAAAAGTTGGCAAGTTCTGGACCTGAGCTCATTCCAAGTTCTGCTTGGAAAAGCAGTGTCTTCAGCCTAAGGTGGCCTTGGCCACCTTGGGCCATCCTTTGGCTCCACCCCTGCCTGATTCCATGAGACAGAGGAAGAAACAGAAAGAGTGAGTAACTCATAGTGCACATAGTTGGTGCTAAATATGTTTGCATAAAAAGGTATTATAGATTTCAGCAAGCTAGAAAAGAAATAATTACCAAAGTGCAAAAGCAGAAGGCATGCGAATAATTTCAGTTTATGAGAGTCATGGCTTCATTCTTTTCTTAAATATGCCATATAGCTCTGCATGGAAAATCTTAGACTTCACCTCAACAAACTGTGTATACCAGTGTGTTTACAATAAACCATTCTGGCATGAAATAAACTTCTGGAGAAACTCAAATAGTACTTACAAAACTTTCAAACAATTGAAACGTAAGAATTAATAGGTGCATATTAAATCGAAACACTTTTGTTATGCTAAACCTAACCTCAACATGCAAAACAAATGCAGGGGGTTTGAAATGAACCACAGCGAAGGTCACAGTCTTTTCATTTAAATGCATGTATTATGCATAAGTTTATATTAAAAAGAGAGACCCCAAAAGCACTAATCTGTATTTTCTATCCTTATTAGTCATTAGAAAAGAGGGAAAAATTTAAGCACCTGGACCTCGCTCTCAGCATTCCATTAATTACCTGGACAATAGCACAACTTTAGAGGCAGAATTTTCAATTTTGAAACCAGGACAAAAAGACAGGGAGACGGAAAAAGAGAAAACGAAGCGTATGTATTCAGCTTCTCCATGCTATACTGGCACTTAAATCCTACAGATCTTCCATACAAAATACAAAAAAAAAAAACCTCAAGGTTACGTCCGATTGAAAACCCCCACAAACATCCACTTCAGAAATCCATTTAGAGCCAGCGTTGGAGCATCTAATTCAAACATGTCGTTCTGTTAAAACGGTCATGCTCAGTCTTCAAAAATGCTCTATTTTGCCACTTATGTTTACCTCGTCTCTTTGTAAAAGCGATTAAACTCTTGCGTTCGGCAGCAAAGACATAATTACTCAAGACCAGATGCTCAGTTCCAACAGTCAGATGTGAAAACGACCTTTTGTTGTCAGAAACACTGGGCTGCTTGGGTAAAGTATAACGGTACACCAACTTCTTCTGATGAGGAAAAGGATGGGACACATCTTGAATTCAAAACTGCATGTTAAAATTCCCAGAGAAACACCACAAATACTGCATTTATTATTTTCAGATGCTTCAGCATAACATCTGAGATGCTGTAGGTATAC
>JBBPDA010000039.1:13726957-13756941 GCA_037974385.1 Arnoldichthys spilopterus
GAGAGAGAGAGAGAGAGAGAGAGAGAGAGAGAGAGAGAGAGAGAGAGAGAGAGAGAGAGAGAGAGACAGACAGAAAGGCAGACATAAAGGGAGGGGTTGGGTCAGTAAGGACACATAGTAGAGCCCTAAATGCATCAAACAAACTTTGTTCAGGAGTCAATTTCCTAAAGCTAATCACCACAGACACTCTCTCCCCTCTCATGTCTTTGGAAGTCCTGTTTATGTTTGCCTTCATCAACCAGGTAATATCTTAAATCCAGTTAAATTTAATAACCAATAAATCTCTACAAGTGCTGAAATTTTATCCCTCAGTCAATGGTGATTGTCAACCTCAAAATCTGTGCTTGAGACTGCTGATAAAACAGATATGTCACACCACAAAAAAATGTGCACTTACTTGCACAGTTCTTTGGGGTTTTTTTTAATTAATTGATGCGCTACTTCTGGCCATGAAGACCACAAGGTTTTATTGTGGTTGCAATAGTAAGGTGTGGGTTGTAAATTCTGAAGGTAAAAAATGCATAATTTTCTAAAATAGGCTTTTAAATTATCCCACAGTGTAAATGTTGGCCCATTGCAGCAGCTGAGACACAGTGGGTTATAATTGAAAATAAAAAAGCCATTTAAAAGACATTCAATAAGCCAGTGGGAAATTGATCAGGCTATAAAAGCTGTCCTTTCAGGGGTGGGAAGGCTAGTATGGATATGGAGCTGGGGACAGAACACCAATTCTGGCCCAGCATCATCCCTAAAGCCTCTAAGGTGTGCTCTGAGCTACCCCCAAACTCTGCAAACCAAGAGAACATTCAGACCTATCCATACATGCATTCAGTAGACTTTTGGTCTGCTATCAAAACAATGTTCGGAGCTTGGCAGGGTAAAGATAAAAAACTGCAGGGACAAGAATTGCAAGCTATTTGCTGTTTTTTATCTCAGCATTTTGTAAAGTCTCAAAGAGGACAGGAAGACAGAGAGACAGAGAGAGAGAGAGAGGGGAAAAAAGAAGGAAAAAAAAACATATTCCTCCTCTGCTTCTTTAACTTTCAATTCTCCTAAGCATCCCTGCTTCACAGCCCCTGGCTATTGCCTTTCTCAATCTGTCCCTGGGGATGCAGGAGTTATGGGCCCTGTCGATTGAAGAGAAAGGGATGTTATTCCCCTGTCACCCTCAGCCGCTCCTCCGGCAGCCCTGTTCTGATCTATGGCCGCCACGCTGGGGTAGAAGTGTCTTGATGCACCATTGGTTTCCAGCACTGTCAACCTCCCCCAACCCCTGGACACCCTCCCTGTGATGGTACCTACTAAAGTCCCCCTCTTAGCCCCTCACCAACCCCTCATAACCCCCCCATCTCAGACTGAAGCTCACCCGGGTTCAGGGGTGTGACATGGTGTGTTAGAGGAGGTCACCCCTAAAGGGACACAGCCCAGTGATTGAAAGACCTTGATTTGGAATCGAGACTGGGATTAAACGATGGTCAGCAGGCGTTTACCTGAGTTGGGCTCCTAGAGGAAAAATGTGCACAGCAGACTGCAGCTCTAGCACCACACCTAAAGAAGATAATGCTAAGAATACTAAAAACACAGGTTTAATGCACTTTTAAAAATGGCCAAAAAAGGAGTTTGGAGTGATATCTTAGAAGAACCTTCTTTTGTTCCCTAAAGACTCTTTCAATGAACGTTTCTTCAAAGATCCAATTTTGTAAATGGGTTTTTGTAACTGAGAAATTTTTAAAGGGATTTTAAGGGTTTTTTCTTCCCTTAGAACCACACTTTAAAGCCAAGAATCATTTAGAAACCTTAATGTTTGGAATTATACTGGAAATATTTTCTCCAGTTCAGTTGTTTCCAAGTCAACCCAACCATTAGATCTCCCTTTATCACAAGATGCTACAAACCTGGAAGAGTAAAGGCTGCCATTTCTTTATGATTTCTTATGATGAGGCATCTTATGATGATGATGATGAGGCATATGAAACCAATCACTGCATCATTTCAAACTGCCACTAATACAATAGACTGTATAGCACAACACAAATAAAGAGAAATTCTAATTGCCAATTCTGTTATATGAGCAAGCAGACAGATGCTCTTGTTGGCACCACCCACTCAAAGAAAACAAGGCCAATTCTGCTGTGCCCAGCTATGGATGGCCTTGGCATCCCCAGAGACTGAACTCACAACTTTTCAACCCAGTGGTCAATGTTTAGTGTACACTAAGGAGCCCACAGTATGGAGGGTAAATATAATTTTAAAGCAATGCTAATCATATAATCTGAACCAATAATCATTTTAATACATCTCCCTGTAAAACAACAGAAAACTTGACTGAAAACTTAAAATATTGGAAAGTTGCTGATTTTCTTAAATAAACCTTTGAAAAATGTGTATTTTATGCATTTACTATATAACATAAATGTGAAGCTAAAACTAGAGCTGGGCAATATGATGATATTTCTTTTTTTTACTGTGATAAACTGTGGTCACAATATGTTTTTCTGAGCATATCTTAATATCGTTAGTACTGTATTTCATGTTTAGTTTTAAGGAGAGCATCATTAATCTTGCTTAGGTGAACATATTGTACTGTAGTGTTAAACACTGAATAAATATGATTTGTACTCAGATTTTTTTTTTTAATACGGCACTGTTGGCTCTTTTTCCTTTGTTTCATCTTAATACATATCGTGACATATTGCATATCAGAGAAATTTCTCAAAACATCGTGATATTTTTGCCATATCGCCCACCCCTATCTAAAGCAAAAAATAAAAAGCCTGTGTTGTTCTTATAAGATGTTACCGAACTTGAATAAATTTATGAGTAACACATAAAAAAATTAGCTGTGAGCACATTTGTAATTTGCATGGTCATCTGGTATACAGTGTCCAATTCAGCAAATGCCCAGTGGCTCCTATTTTTAGTGAATTTTGCTTCAGTGGATTTTCAGTTCTTTTCTAAATACAAGTAACATGTTGTCCACAGTAATCGACTATACACTACAAATGTGACAGATCGAGACATGATCAAAAAGTGCTAGATTAATCCTTAAATTTTAATCCAAGGTTAAAAATCTCCTCATCTTTAGTAACATGTAGTTTAGTGTACCGTCTAAATGTTCTTTACATGTGCCCAAGCATATTTCACTTAAGGCAGAATGTTGAGAGCAATTGTATCTCAAATATACATACACATGAGCACATGTGAAGGGCATACAGTACTCGCCTATTTCAGCTGACATCTGCCAACAATTAGGAAGAAGGGCGGTGGGAGAGGGGAGAGAGGACAGCCAAAGCCCACAGAAGAGAAGTCAAAGTGGGCATATCATGAATCTGCCACCAGTCCTTTCTGTTAGCCTGAGGCTAGAAGAGAACACAGCGGGCCACTCTGATGTTCAACAGTGGTGTCGGCCACAATTGAGGATAAAAAAAAAAAAAACACAGCAACTTTGATGGTGGACATCTCAGGTGGCAGTGGCCCACCCTTCAGTGATGGCAAACCAGCTATGGGCAATCTGACTGAATAAATAGACAGATTCATAAATAAATACATATCTATAAGGAATGGAAGACTACATGGGGCTGTCGTCCATCATAGATCTCATTACCACAAAGGCTGGAGTCATATGTATGAAGCAGCCAGCCTCCTAAGCAGAAACAAATTCAGCTTTCCTTCTAATCCGTTATCGCTGACATTGCCCGCACCACACACACGTGAGTAATGAGTAGATTTCTTTTCAAAAGTCTACTCGATATTGTATGTGTAGTAATGGATATAAATCTGATTCTTGAACAGTTGCACAGCTTAATGTTTTAACAAGTTTGTCACGAACACTGAAAATTAACTGATTGGCTGAATCAGGCATTTAAGAACTAAAAACACAAAAATGTGTGGCTCTGAGGGTTTGTAGCAACCTGAAATGTAATACTTGCCCATAACAAAATTGGCCATTTTAAATGTAATAAGGCCAATAATGTAATAACTTGCTAATAATGTAATAAATTTTTGAGCCAATAGCATTTTGCCAGTAATGTAATAAGTTATTTATTTATTGGTTGGTTATTATGACATTGGCTTAGCATAAAAAAAATATTTAATAAAAAATGTGTTACTTTATGGGCAAGTATTACGTTATTGGCAGGTAATACACTATTGGTTGCTACATCCAACTGAATTAAATGAGTTATGTATGGTGCATATGTAAATTGTGTACTGAGCTGTAAGATGTATTTACTGATATTCACTGCAACATGACAAGAAACATGCAAGATTATCAAAATGTATGATTATTATTATTTATTATTTGCATTAAAGAAAGGATTATAAGAGTGCACATCAGGAAGGCATGAGATATCAGACCTAAAGCAGCAAATTAAGTGCAATTAATGATCTTGAACATCCGATAGCTTCTATTTTGCTATTTTTTCTATTTTATTTCTTCATGCTTTCATAACACATAGCACAAATGAGAGAGGCATAAAGAATATGGCCAGAATTAAAATGTGGGATGGGAGAGGAATGTAAACAACTGCTCAAGTGACAATGCACTGTGCTTGCTGTTTATTTGAGTATTTATAAAAATAAGTGCTCGGCCCCTGCACTCCCAACAACAAACTTATTTGAAACCACACTTGAACCAAACAGCAGAAAGTCTTTGTACATACAGCTCTCAAGGTTAGGCCCTATCTGGCTATACTTACAGAGGAGAAAAATAGGGATATTTATATTTATAAGAATAAATTGGTCAAAGTCAACATTTGAGAAAAAAATAAAAAACATTTTATTCAGTCCTAAAGACTCACATTGCAGACAATATGGATATGGTCAAGACGTTTTGTTCTTTTGTTTTCTTTATCCTGAGTATAAGAGTGGCAGACTACCCAGAAAAATACCAAGATTTTAAATCTGAAGATGTTTAATCTAGTGAGTACCATGAAAAATCAATTGTAATGGACAATACATATACACCCCATGCATCCAAAACAATGGTGTAATTTGTAGTGCACTTTTACCTGACATGCAAAAAGATTCAAGCAGATTTCTGCCTCATTGACGCTGATGTCATCTGTCTGGAAGTTCCAAACAGAGGAATAACAGGCCATGTTGGGTTTAAGTCTCTCATACTGAAGATCTACTATTCTACGTACTCACACAAACACTACTTGGTCAAAACGAGGACAATAAAAAGGCTTTGCATTGATGCTGGATAAAAAAAAGTTCCCCAAGGTGCTGGATGGAACTGAATTAAAAGTTTTCTACAGGATGTAAGTTTTTTTTGTGCACAGAGCATTGTCAGGAGAAAAAAAAGCTTTTGCCCCAAACTGTTGCCACAAAGTTGGAAGCTCTCAGTCACTGTATGCTATAACATTAAGAACACAACCCAAACAACAAGTCTCCACTGCTCTAGGGTGCAGTGGCAGCAGGCCTTACAGGACTCCAGCTGGCATTTGGCATTGCACATGGTGATTTTAAGCTTGTGTGGGACTGCTCGGCCATGGAATCACATTCCATGTCACTCCTGACAAACAGTTCTTGTGCAGATGTTGTTTTGTGAGTCAGTCTGGAACTCGGTAGTGAGAGTTGCAGCTAAAAGCGGAGTCTTTTTTAGACGCTACACATCTCTGTGTTCTACATCGGTCTTGTTATGTCAGCTTATGTGGAATAGTGCCTTATGGCTCAGCTACTGTTGATTCTACTTCGACATTTCTCCCTCAAATTAACAGTATTGATGTGTTTAACTCCTGCTGTCAATGTCTAGAGAGACTGCATGGCTATGAATTTGATTTTAGGCACTGAAACGGCTGAACTTACTAACGAGACCAATAACTAATAACATCTATAGAGAACACACACAATTTTGAGGCTCACTGTGGAAATGAGCGGTCTAACTACAAATGTACATGCAAGTGTTTGTATTTGCGTAGCTATGTCAGCTTAACAGAACAATCACTGTATTGCACCACAGCATTGAATATTTTATGACACGCAGAAAGAAAATGACAAAAAATTACTGAATATCTGTGTAAAACAGCAATACACAGGTAAAAAACCTCTTACCTAAAGGTGTGTTGCTAGAAATGCTTGTCCTTTGACTTGGAAGTCAACAGCTATAGCCAAAAGCCTAGCTGGTAGGTGTCCTGTTTATTTACGCTGGGTAGATTTAATTATTATTATTATTATTATTTAGGTGATTTTTTAGACCATTAGATCTGTCCATACTGAGTAAAAATGTCCAAAGCTTATCGTTGTTAATGTACTTTTTAATCACAATCCTGTATGGCCCAGCCCTACAGCACAGCACATTTAAAAAAGGATCACAGAGAGGCTGTGTTTGGGTCAGAGGTGATTCTGCCCATCTCAGCCGATTAAAGCAACAGCAAGTAAAGCAATATGGAATTTTTTAAAATCTTATTTTTATGTCTTTGAAATCAAATTTTTTCTTTGAAAAAGAGAGAGTGCCCAGCCCTACGAACCCATATACCAGCCGCTCCTTGGGGTTCACATATTACTGACCACGTAGTGTAGTTCATCCTGCTTCGAGAGCTTCACAATCGCAAAATTACTGGCATGCCAAGAAATTGATAAATGCTCTGTATCAACATATTTATGACTTCATATGTTTCTTTTATTTTTTGTTTTGATGCACACAACAATATGAGTTTATTTAATTCAAGTCATTATACAATATCTCTTCTTTTGCTCAAACATGAAAGTGTAGAATGAACAAGATTTTGCCGATTTTTTGATATATTGAATTCCACCATGCTTTGATATCACCTGCATTAACTGTAGCTTTTATGGGTTAATTTATCGCAAAAATCCAAAACAAATTATGGACGGTTTGCATTAAAAGCTTCATGCTAAGAAATAGATTCACAGCTCTTGACAACCATTGTTAAAAGTGTCTTCAGGCCCAAGAAGTCCTTATAAAAATAGCCAAAGTCCCAGAAGATAAAACACAGTCTTTGTGTACAGGCCTGCTTCACAAACAGCATCACCTTTAACCTTCAGTTATCACAGTAAGTGTATGCACAAACAATAGAAGGAATATTGTGCAGGGAATAAAATGTTCCTTTTCAGTCCTTCCATTTCAACCCCCCCACCCCCCTTTACAGCTCAACAGGCACTTGTCCTTACCCATGTCCTTTGTGATAAGTGTAGCATCCCATACGGTATGTTGTATTTAGTCAGTGCAAGGAACAGTCTTGGAGGCGTAAAAAGCATGAAGTGATCAAAATTACTCTCAAATGGTTTAGATTTCTTGCTAATGCTTGTACAAAGAATTACTTGACCTTATCCATACATGTTACGGTATAGACCATGACAATCCGCACGAAGATACAGCAACATACATGGCTGAGTGCCACTTGTTGCAGCCCAGGGTTTTTTTTTACTGCTGTCTGCTACACACAGTATTTATGTCTTTCATTGCATTTTCTACAGTTTTTCTATAGCCTTTTCAATGCCCAGCTCCTCATACTGCACACCAGCTCCTCTGCTGGCTAACTAGTTTAAAAGAACTCTGAAAAACTACATTTCATTCATGTCCCATGCCACATGGGATTATTGCCCTGGTGTGGGCGTGAGCTTCGCCAGCATGATTAGTTGCATGGTACATGGGTGTAGGAAGACCTTGCTGCACATGTCTGTGCAAAAAAAAAAAAAAAAGGCTACCAATTTGCATCCCATTTGTGTAGTCATAATAGGAACACCTAGAGTTATGGGCTAGATAATACAGAGAGCAGTGAATAATAATAATAATAATAATAATAATAATAATAATAATAATAATAATAATGTTACACTTATATAATACCTTACTCAAACCCAGTGGGTGGAATTTTTTTGCTTGTCTTTGATTTGCTGTGCTTTATCAATATATTATTATACATTTAAATGTATTAATGGAGAAATAAAGGGATTGTATGAGATTTCAAATGAAAGAAACTTTCTTTAAAAAAGCCCAAAATCAACATTTTTAGATTCTCAACTGTGTGAAATGTTCTTGAGTGCTCTGTGGATCAGCTGTCAGGAGTTTTGTGGAAAGGAGATTTAGATTTTTGTGAATAGAAGAGTGGAGCTAATGAAATACCATAACACTGCAGGGCTGCTGTGATGTCATTTTACATACTGGATGCGAAGGGTGCAAATAATTACAATGAATCACCTGGATTAAAATTCCTTCAGAAATAGATAAGTATATCATAAATCTCAAAGTTCCGTATAATTCCATTTAATTCAGTTATTTTGGTACGATTCCTAATATTTGAAATTACAGTACACAGTAAAATAAAGAAAATCACACCAAATATTCATTATTAGTACATTTCTAAATAGCATTTTAATATCCTGGGGACTCTGTTTCAGCTAAAAATTACCATGTACAAAACATGTTATAATTGAATAATATATTCTAAAATCAAAAAAATTATACAAGTTGTATATGGGAATACTCAAGAATTAATTCTGGCACTTGTTTTCCATATTATTTCTTTTAGGAGTAATATTTCCTTTCTTACTGCAATGCTGTATAAATGACTGAAACCGCCAGGCATTTTCAGAAACACACATAAACCAATATCTACAGGTATTTCAGTGAAGATTAAATCAGTTAGTGCACAGGAGCCTGATTATTGCCATTTTGGTGTAATTAAGTCTCAATTTAGAAAAACACAAAGTTAAATTCATATGTTATTATAGGTAATATGTTTCTCAAACATTAATAAAGTTATTCTTCTCAGTCAGTTCCCCTGCTGTCAAAAGTTCTGCTGGTCTCTTCTTTTGAAAAGAATCTAACTGGCATGTAGCCCCTTGCCAATTACTGTGATGCAACCCAATAATGTTGAGGTCAGAAAAGGCGAGTGGAGCCCTGCGGTCTGCTGCGTCTGGAGAATGTTACAGTCTAAAACATAGCTGTCATTCTGAAGTTCACCACCCCTCCACCAGTCACTAGATGTTTCTCAGCTCATAATGCAGCACAGACTTTTACAGCAGAACCTCTGCTTCATATACACACATTGCTAACCACACGCACACGTTAAAACGTGCCCAACTGCTACACTGAGGATTGAAGTGTTACTGCAAAAGCACTCCAAACTTGTTGGCAGCATAACAAGCTTAAGTAAAAGGCAAGCACTTACTCTCATTGCAGTAGCTCACACTGGTGCTGTTGCTGGCTAAAGAGTGGCTTCCTGGCTGATTGGCATCAACCCCAAGCCCACCCAGAGTGCCGGGCACAGGGGAGCTGCCTGGCTGAGAGCTGTGGACAGAGCTTGATGGTCTGGAGCTGCCACAGTTCTAGAGGAAACATCAGAAGGACAGTGTATTAAAAATGTGTCAAACACAGCATTTCTACTGCAACTGCAAACTAAACATATATCTGAGACGTCTCAAAAGAGTTTTAGCTGAGGTGTAAATCACTGACCATTCAATGATTGCATTCGATGGTTCTTTATGAAATTAAACACACAGAAAATTAATTTATCATTTCAATTATAAATTAATATATATGAATAACCTGTCAGAAATTATTTATACAGATTGCTTAGACACTATTTTAGCCCTTGACTCAACATGTCACTGTTGTTGTAAAATGTAGTGTAGGCACTTTAACAGCAATGCATTATGGGTAATGTAGTACTGGACAGAAGATAGAGAAGAAAATGAAATGGAAAAGCAGCAGATTTACAGGGCGGTTGTTTAATGTTTTAGATGGAAAGCGAGAAAACACTAGGAAGCAAATATTGATTTTAAACTGTGTTTGTTTGGTTAAAAAAGCCACTCGCCTCAAGACGATTCAAACAGGCTTGGAGTCATTTCTTGCCAGTTGCAGGAAGTTAAAGAAAGGTTTTGGGAAATTGGTTGGCTACTTTAGCAGCTAGTGCTTTGGCCCTGAATACAAATTGGTCTAAGTGCGAATTTCATTTCATGCACACACATATGAACCTGCATCTCCTGGCCATGGTGAGGGAAAGAAAACAAGAAAGATAACACTATTTGTGCATAAAACATTTTGAACGTAAATACAACCAAGTCCATAAAATTTGAATCGGGTGTTCCAGGTTATGTGCTGTAGAAAGAACATCTAGAGTCTGGTGTTCTTTTTGCTATTGAAAGTTGTTGTGCCATCATGCCAAGATCTGCAGAACTCATTAAGGCCTTCAGAAAAAACTGTTGTACATGCCTATGAATCTGGAAAGGGATTTTAAAGGATTTAAAAACACCTTAAATTATTTGACCTAAATCTTTACACT
Source organism: Arnoldichthys spilopterus (assembly GCA_037974385.1). NCBI lineage: Eukaryota > Metazoa > Chordata > Actinopteri > Characiformes > Lepidarchidae > Arnoldichthys > Arnoldichthys spilopterus. The sequence continues at coordinate 13,737,208 of JBBPDA010000039.1, forward strand.
GTCAGGAAAATCCTCAACAAGTTTTCTATATTTCAGATGACTGCCAATTTATCCAGGACCGGCAGCCCCAGTAAATTCAGCTTTACAGCAGACAGTTCAATGCAAAAAGAAGTCTCTGAGAATCCCTAAGTTTCATCATAAAATCGGCAGGTGACTCTTGCAACTGTTGGTGGGAAAGTGCATTCATCTTAAATCAGAAAGAGGTTGGACAAATTTGACCTGCATGGGAGGTGTATCACAAAAAATAGTTAAATGTTCCAAGTAGAACATTAGAGCAAGACTCCAGTTTGCCAAACATATACATACTGGCAAAAATTAAGCCTTACGGAACATCTGTGTCATAGGTCAAGGACAGCTTTTCAGGAGAAAACCCCCATACCAACTGTATCATGGTAGTGGAAATATGGTTTGAAGTTGGTTTGGTCAGCTTGCAATCATAAACTCAATAATCGAATCATTGGCCAGCTGTCCATAAGCTGAAGCTGACAAGAGGTGGACCTTTCATCATGATAATGATCCAAAGTGCACTAGCATTTCCACTAAGGATTGGTTCAAAAAGACAACATTTTGTGTGGGATTTACAAAGGGCATTATATACAATAAAAACCTCAAACATCTTGAACTGAGCTGAAGGAATTTTTTATAGAACAGTGATAAATTTCAGCAAATCAGCATCAGAGACTTGTGGACAATTTATTGGATGCCAAAGTTATTTATGCAAAAGGGGAGCATTAGCTTCTGAGGGCACACTTACTTTTTCCATAGAATTTGATTTTGACACTGATATTAATGCTGAATAATTGACTAAAAAAGCTACTTTTGTTTGTATTTTTGTTCATCACATTTATTGATTAATTAAATGTTTGCATGTTAAAATCTGTTGAAAATACGTACTTATTTTTTCACATATGTATATGTGTGTGTGTGTGTGTGTGTGTGTGTGTACTATAAAATGTCTGCTAGCTGTGATTCATTATGAGTATCAGCTTAGAGTGTTGGTCAAACTACTCCATTAACTAGGAACACATTAATAATACATATCAGATAGGCTTCAAATTTGAGACAGCACTCAACTACATTTTACCTAACACGCTTTAGCCAAAGTGGTGCTGGTTAAATGTAATTTATTATCTCTTTTATCATCTTTCACCATGAAATACATGACATCGTCACTGTTCAGTCAAGACTTCAGAAATACTGGATGTTTACTCCTTTTACACTTGGAAATGCACACACATATGCAGCATACAGTCCAGCTCTTTTCCATCCTATATCTTGTCAAAATTTGAATTAGGATCAAAAAACTAATCTGCTTCCAATTTATATCTATATTTCAGGGCTGTCATAGGCCCAGACCCAGCAAGTATTGGAGGGGGGTCGTTTTTTATTTGGCCAGTACAACTGACAGCTTTATTCCTCCAAGCAATCTGCCACAGTGTGTACAAGTGTGAGGTCATTTAGGTCAGCAGACAGTTGGTATCAAACATGCTAGTAACGCTGGTCAGGCCTACATAAAAATGATATTAGGCATGAAAAAAAAGCACACTACATGAGGTCAAAAGGTCTGTAGCTTTTAAAGAAAAACAGAACATAGCATCGATAGCTCCCTTTTGGCTTATTTAACTGATGAATCAGCATTATCATCCAAATCGGAATTGCAGTAAGTAGTCCAGTCCACTTCAAAGCCATGGAACCTGAACATGAATATTGATTTTCTTTCACTAGATGGTTGAATTTTTCCTCATAATTCTGACCATAGCTCTATATTTCTGAATTAATGAAGGACAACAGTCATTAAACCAGGCCCCTCCGGTTCCCCTAGAAGAACACTGGAGAGAACTGATGTGACTTTTCATCTACAAAGCACTGTTAGCTGCACTGGAACACTCTGTGCACACTGCTCCAGTCCAATAAACAGCAGTATATGTTTTCATCCTGTTCTACAGTATGTCCAGCACATAACCACTCAGGTAGATACAGTATATCTCCCCCAGATTTATGAAGCAAAACAGCATTAGCTAAAAAGCCATCCACCGCGTACAGCTGTCGACTCCCATCGTGTGGACTTAGAAAATTGGAAAATTGCCCTGAGAGTGCGAAGGGGTCCCAGCACTAATACGGTCCGTGACAATATATATCAGCCACTACCTGCCGCTTGCGTTTGGGGCTGCGGTCGTTTTTTACTAGTCTCAGACTTAACGGTGTCGGGCCTGTCAGGGGGGGTCAAAGGGAAGAGGGAGAGGGGCCATAGACTAAAATCAATCTACCTTTAGAAATTGTCTCATTCGGCTCTCAATGACCAGGTGGCATGATAAGGCTGAGAGGGACATACTACATACTGCCGTAGGCCATAAACCATGACAAGCCTGGAGGAGAGTTAATATGATCATTCATAAGGGGACAAGTTGCAGTGGCGGAGTGGAGCTGAAGGGGAGCACATTGAGAATGAGTATCTGTGTGTGTGTGTGTGTGTGTGTGCGTGAGAGAGAGAGAGAGAGAGAGAGAGAGAGAGAGAGAGAGAAAGGGGGAGAGAGAGAGAGGCATAGAGGGGTGGAAGGGTGAGGGGGGCAGGGGCTATTAACTACTTTTAAACCGCTTTGCAGAAGCTAAGTGATCTCCACGAGCGGCGGCCCTACGTATAAATATTGGGTTGACAGTTTAATGTCAAGGGACAAGCTTGGGCAGGATTAGAAACTTGTAACCCTGGACTGTTGGCTGACATTCTTGGGATTGAGGTGGCCAGAGTGAAAAGGTGTACTATCATTCATAAATAAATAAATAGAAATTTAAAAATTAAAATATATATATAAATCTGGTTGAGTTCAAAAATCATTCCAGTTCAGTTAAATAGATTAAATATAGCCCTTATCTAAAAGTTTCATCAGTATGTAGCTTTTAACGCATAGGAGGAAAATTGTTATATTGTATTTATTGTTACTGGATTTTTTCTCTTTTTTTATCCTGGGGATTCCCAGTCTACGTATAGCCCATGCTAAACACATCGTTGTGTTCCCCTGACTCAAACACATCTGAGGCAGCACACAAGGAGCTTGTTATTTAGGTGATAAGATGTATCGGCGATGAGCTCAACGAAGTACAGAACCCCCTCCCTTTAAAATCACACTTGCTCACTGACATGCTGTTTGGATCCTAATACAAACTCTGTACAACTTACAGAGAAATTCTGAGCTTTCCTCCTCTCTTTGATCCTGTTGACGGTATTGCGGATCTGTAAGGAGAAAAAAAAAAACGTGGTGTAAGCTCAAAACTCCAACACCAGTGTCCACTGGAACGACGTTTGCCTACTCTATCAGCACAGCACAACATTTTGCGCAGTGAAGAAACACAGAAGCCAAACAGCAAGTATAAGTCCTACAGCAGTACAGAATGAGAATGGTCTGAAACATTCCAGTTTGTCACAGGTAATGAGTCCTGAAAGTGACATGTAGAGCTGCTGAAGTAAGGGGAGCACTTTAACCCATCATCTGTCACATGACTCCACAGGGCACAGAAATGAAGCAGTGGAGCAAAGGACCATCCTTGCAGAACAGATTGCATTTGTACAGTGTGAGAAAGATTTAGGACGCAACTGCACACATAGTGACACTGCAGGTATGGATGATAATGATACTACATGGGTTTTGCCAGATAATTGCTCAGAATCGCTACATACTACACACACTGCTTGCCAGGCTTAAACCACGTCTGGGCACAAAACATGGCAAACTCAAACAGAACAATAGTTATTAATAAGACTTTCATCTTCATCTTTTATCACCTTGTCATTGCTTTATCGTATGATTTTTGAAGATGGAATATATGTAAAACATTACTTTTAATTATTTCTTTGTTTAAACATGTTTGATTTTGTTGCGTATTTTTCTTTCAAAGATTTGAGTTAAACCAGTTAAATAGCCTTTAACATAAAGAACTGTCTATAGAGTGAATTGATTTTTTTTTACAGTGTAGCTATGCAAATCCTGTGCATTCTTAGTTAGCTCAATAAAGATCATCATACATATTTATAAGGACATAAAAAGCTAAACGTGTGATTTATTGCTGAAATATACAAATTGAAATATGTTGTAATAACACTTCCTTCTTTAAAACATTATCGTCTTGATGCTCTAATCATCACGTAATGCCCACCCATGTATCAAATAATACAGGTTTTGCTAGGACAAATAATGTGAAATCCTTATTTCTATTCATGTGCATTTTAATGTATTAGTGTAGGGAATCATAGCATTTGCTCCATGTTTTGGTGTGTAAATCCTTTCTTCAAATAAGTCATAGCCTGCAATCTAAAGACAGTTATTTTTCCAGCTGCAGGATATCATCCTGTCAGCCCCTACAACAAATAAACAGCATTTTCCAGCATCAGGCTGTTGCCTGCTGCAAGCTCAGACCCAGCCCCTCATGCTGGTGAATATGCATTATGCCTTATGACTTCATTAGACCCTGGCATTGCCATAAATTATGTTGCTTTACAGATATACACACAGGGGCATGTTTTGCATAGACACCATTGCCTGTGTCGACAGGGCTAATGAAGAGAACAAAGCACCTTTGACAACCCCCAGTCAACTGTAATATGTCAGATTTGGATTCTCTCTCTCTCTCTCTCTCTCTCTCTCTCTCTCTCTCCCCCCTCTCTCTCTCCCTCTCTCTCCCTCTCTTTCTCTCTCTCTCCCTCTCTCTTTCCCCCTCTCTCTCTCCCTCTTTCTCTCTCTCTCTTTCTGATTTGAAATGTCCAAAGTGCACTGTAGCCTTAATGAATGGACCTGGGAAATCAAATCAATTTATTTCAGGAGAAAATCGCAGGAAGCAATGTAGAAAAAGCATATTTCCAGCAATTGGGCCGCCGAGGACGCAGCATCAACTAGCTATACTTAGGAGCTGTTTGCTAGCCTTTCTCTCAAGGTTTTTACGGTGATGCAATTCAAGCTTTCTATGTAAAAATATATTAAATGTGATTTCCATATGAAAGTGATGCAAATGGTAACACCTGCTGACATCCTTGGAATGAGGACATAGAAAGCAAGGTCATCAAAAAGGGAAATAATAAGGTGACCAACTGGGGAAATCTCACTTAAATCAATAATGAGGCCTTTTGTCTTATGATTAGAGTAAACGCTTCATCCAGGTTTAATGTGCTGACTCGAATCGCACAAGGAGATTCTAATCATTTAAAAGGAATGGAGATGATGTTGCTTTTGATGAATAAATACACTTAGATACACGCTTAGCTAAAAATAATTGTAAGTAAAAAAAAACATCAACTTGATCAGTATGTTAGACAAAATTAACCCTTTACGATCCACGCAAAACTTTTGGCCATTTATTCCACTCTTCTCCATGAATAGTGCATCTTTTTACTGCGCTGTATATACAAAGTGTCAAAAAAACTAAATTAATTTGGACTAAACATAGAATGTAGACTGAAAGGGGCTTATACAGTGCATAAACATTAAAGGAATTTAACAAGTGCAACTGTACTACAAATCCTGCTCACTATACATCTAAATAATGTAACATACACATCTAAATAATCCATTTCTTAGTAATACAGTACATCTTGCAAGCAGTCAACTTGAACTTGATCTCTTTCAATTATGAACATGATGAGCTCACTTGCTCACTTCTATTCAAGAAGAATCTTCCAACAGAGTGTCTTCTGCCAGTTTTTCTTTCCTCGTTTGGTAGAAAATCAAGTGTACAGATGGCTGAAACAGATTTTATGGTTCTTGAAGATATGGAGAGGTTTTCTTGAATGAAAGCAGACGTAACAGAACTTTTCCCTTTGGCCTCTTTCTTCCGTTCTCTAATTACTTGATTTTTTTCATATACTAAAACTTTGGCCATTCTTCCCCAGCTTTGTGTAATTTTTCTATTAAAGGAGAATTTCCTTTGCTGTGTCAGGGGGTGAAACTGCCAGTGTTTCTTGTCACACCTTCATAACAGCACAAAGGGGGAAAAGAGTGAGTGAAAAAAAATAAGAGCAAGCAGAAGAAAAGAAAAAAGAAAAGATTATTACATTTTATATTTACAAAACCCCCTTTGAAAAACGCATAAAGCAAACATGGGTTGCTCACAAATTGTGAAGACCCCAGGGTCAAGGAGAGCTGGGAGTTGGAAAATAGATTCCGAAGCACTAAAAAAGCCACTTAAGCAAGAATGCAGCGATGATTTATTTTACAATACGAAGAGGGTCAGCGGCGAGACTGCACGATGTCAATGCAGGGCTCTGACTCAGGGCCACCTCCTCACACCTCTTTTATGGAGGTTGAAAAGGTATGAGCGAAGGAAGACAAAAGGCTGAGGCACTCAGACTGTGCCAGGCTGGAGGTGCTGAAGGGTGGAGGCCTGTACCCAGGTGGCTCTGACCTTGCCCACACACTCCAAGCTATATAAACACTTTTTGCATGAGAGCCCATCTAAACAAGAACACTTTTTCAATAACTCAGATTGAACTTATATTAAGCAAGAAAAAATGTGTATAGAAATAATTCATATATTTTTTGTGGGGAAAAAAACTATACTCCATATAAAATATGAAAAAACTCAAATGAAAAACTTAAACTGAATGTGAAAAAAAAATGTAAAAAACCATCCTTTAAATGTGTTGCTGTATACCACGTACAAATGCATATATCAAAGATGATCTATCATCAGTTCTGTATATACTCTATGCTTATCCATATTTACTTTATTCATGTTTTCATTAGAATTTAGAGAGGACAATTTACCAAAAAGTGTTTATTCAAAATAGCCCTCATCCATTAAACCTATATTTTACCACTGACCATTTTTTTCCCCTCTAAAAGAGCATCTAAATGTTAATAACCATTTTCTGTGACAACTCCCAACTATCTGCCTGCTGTCCTGAATATATTCTATTTTCACCCTGGACTTCCAGCAAAGACGCCCTAGGCCAGCAGGGCCCTAATGTCAGAATGTTAAATGGAGGACCATGAGTTTAAAAACTTAAAGAGGCAGTGAAATATTAGCCAATGTGGGTGAGGAATGACTAGCTCTTTACTCTGCGTGTCAGTGGTTAATGGCGGGCCTGGATGCATATAAGTTAGCCCAAGCATGAAGGGCAGTGGGACGCCGGTGTGAAAAAAGGAGGGGGGGGGGAGGCAACGTTGACTTCGACCCCCCCCACACACACCGCCACCACTCACCCCACATCCCATTGGTTGTGAGCCATCAGAAACTTGTCATTTCTCTCACTCACTCAGTCAGCCTTGAGACACACTGCAGACTTACCTCCGTGTTGTACACGCCATATATCAGGAAGATAAAGAGACCCTGCAAAAGGAGAAAACGGAACAGAAAAAAAAGAAAGAAGTTGTTAGGGCTATTTTCGTTTTTTCTCTTCATTTCACAGAGGAAGCAATGGGATAGAGACAACAAAAAAAATGTTTATATGTAGCACATGTTTTAAACGGAGAGCAATCGGGTATAAGTACCGCTAAGTAAAATGAAATATATATGTTCTTTCTGTATCTAAAGAGATGCTGCAAGCACTTTAAAACTGAACAAGCATTGCGAAAGACACCCAAGAACCACTGCTGGTCATATTTTACCCAATTGTAGAGCTCAATCCAAGGTTTTCTCAAGCTTTGTGGAGCTCACATATTTCTGCTTTAAGTGCCCATGTTCAATACCCACTCACCTACAGCCATGCAAGGAACACAAACATTGAAGGAGACAAAGTGCTAGCTAGGGAGCAGCTAATCAGGAACAATCAGCAGAAGAGGTAGAAATAGAATAATGAACGTAAGAAAAGAAAAACTATTTCAAGTCCATAAAAACGGTGGCCAGTACTGAAGAGGAGCATGAATGAGATGCCCTTGGGTGCACAATGAGGCCACATATGGTGGCAAAAAATGGGCTGTTTTTGTATTATTTCCCAGTGTTGTGCTTATTAAATGTTAAAAAAAAAACACATTCACCTTCCTGCTCAATAAAATCCAGAGTCACTGAAAGGACAGAAGAGACAAAGAACACTTTGGGCCAGGGTGTGGGAAGGGGGTGGCTGCAGGAGATATGTTCTTGAATTAAAAACCAAAAAAAAAAAATCAAAGCGGAAATAACACTGACCATTGATTGACTTTAAAACATCAAGCTCTGGCTCACTGTGCTCACATGAATTACATTCTTTTTCCTACTGAAAGCTGAACTGAATAACTCCTGTTAACATGAATAACTGAGAACTTTCTTTGTCTTTTACCTATAGGTCATTAGCCACATAGCATCGCTGAGTGCTGAACATGTTTAAAGCATGTCACTAACCACTTGACATAGTACTATTCTATGCAGACAGTCAACTGAGCAATCTAACTCAATCGAACAGTCCACCCTGAGTATGCATCAACCGCTAGTCACTGTATATTCAGCCATGTGCAAAAAATGGCAAACTTATTGAATTACTCTTATTTATTAATTTGTTTTTGAAAAAACTTCTATTTCCCCATAAGGGATAGTAGTACTGATGGATACAGGTCCAGTAACTTTTGTTTGTCATTTTAAGCATGTGGTGCCTGTGGCTTCACTACTTGTACTTAAAAACTGTGCACTGAAGGAATACCAGCCGCGAGTGGGTGGAAATACAATGCATAACCCACTGTTTTGTATTAGGATTACAATTTCCTACTTAGTGCTGCAAATTAATTACCATGTTTTTGATCATGAGTCTTTTTTGTGATTAATCTTTTGTTGTGTATTGAACAAAGTGGGGAAAACATCCCTTACATATTAGAAAAAAATGAGCAATTAGAATATAATTGAGTTAAAAATAAGTGGCATCAAAACATTGATGATGGATTGTTTAAAAATGTTAATTCATTAGTGTTCAGTTAAAAACAAACACATAAAAATGGAGCACATTTAAATGCATTGTAGGGTTTTTTTTTGTCTAAACACACTGTTTCTTTTGAACTCCACAGTGAAATAGTAGAAAAGTATGCAATGGACTGGCAGTGCTGCTTTCAAAGTATTGCTATACATCAAACAAAACGCATAAATTAATTACAAGCAAAATTAATTAGGAAACAATTGTATGGTTAAAAAGTTGATTTCCGTAAACATTGTGCTCGGGAAATAAGCACCCTTGAGACGGCAGGGAAGTGTAACGAAGGCAGGAACTTCAATTCATTTCAATAATCAGGGGCCCACATACAAGGAAAAGGAAAGCACGAGCTAATGAAAATATTCCTAAAAGTCAAAAGAAGTATCCTTTCTCACAGTCTCAATAAGGGATTGTGGAAATACAGTCAGACAAGTCAAATATTTTTTAAAAAGCATTAAAAAAAGGTGTATCGAAAAATATCTTTACATTAAATGATTGCTTTTATTATTTACATGCATTGTTTGCAATTGTAAAATTATTCTTTCCGTCCATATGCTTGGATTGAAAAACTCAATAAACAAAATATAATAAATAAACAAATACATAAATACAATTTAGGAACCTACACCACAGACCATTCAATCATCTACCCTAAAGTCAGGGTATACACTGTATGGAGTCCAAATAAATACTTTTCAAATGTTGCCCATGCATCATAGGTGAGTATTTGATGTCTGACTGAGAGTGAACACACCATACACTAAAATGAATAAAGGCTCTTGCTCCTGATTACTGCACGATAAGATACAGAAATTCACTTTGCTTTTCGTTTAGGGGTCTCTCGTCCCTCTTTATGGATGTGTGCCTTCAAGCTTTTACTTACTTCCCCTCTCCTGCCCCCAAGTAATAAATGATAATAAATTTTCACAGATGACCACCTCATCTTTTTTTTCTTTCATACTCTCCCCTAATGCACAAAAAGTTAGAGAGCAAGCAGGTAAAAATCCCCACAAACCCCCTTTTTTATTTATGACGTTGTCCTTGGTAACAGAAATTTCAATGTACTGAAATGAAAACTATGATTAAAGAGACACAGTGTCTAGGTGAGGGGGTGAGGGGGCGATGGGGTGCTGGAGTGAGTGGGGCAGCTTTCTATCTCTTGAGTAGATATGATGCCTTGTGACATCACTTCAGGAGCAAATGGACCTGATCGAATGTAGGGATGCAGAGAGCTTTCAGCAGGCACAGGAGACCCAAGAATGCTCTGATATTTCTTATTAATAAATAAAAATCAGTGCTGCGTAATGTTGGTGCTTTGCTTCTTTCCACTGGGTCTGAGTGAGCAGGTTGATTTTGATAACTTGCAACCGAAAGAGCAGTATGTGCCGTACCTCCAAGACTAATTCCCTCATTAAGAGTACTCTTATAAAATGAGGACCATTCAAGCTGGGGCACCGCTGTGGAACCAATTTTGCAATTTTGCAAATAGTGGCCAAAGCTTTGATGATGACACAAGGAGTATCAGGTGTGTGTGGTTTGCTAGTGATTTCGCTCAGGAGTTGAAGGCCAGGCTGAGGTTACGCTGAGGGTGGCTTTAAACATGGAACTCAAAATATCAGTGGGTGTAAGTCCCTCTAACTCTCAGTCATGGTAACAGCTGGGTGGAAAAAGCTGTAGGAATTGTGTGTGTACGTGTCTATGAGTGTGTATGTTGTGCATTTTTGGGACAAAAATCAGGAAAACCAAAAAGAAAATGCCACTTTAAAATCTTAAGGACAAAAACATTTCCTTTTGTTTATGAGACCTGACAAAAAATAAGTAGGTTGAAACACACGACAAGCAACCTCATTAAGTACACATGCCTTGCATCTACACTCTTTTTACAACTCTACTTACCACAGTGCTTTGTAGAATACAGACTATGATTTGTGTGTGCATTTAGTTCTGTTATCTAGTTCATCAGTGGTCAGATAGGGAATAACTGGGGACTGGAACAATCTCTGACATGGTAGTGGCATGCTAGCTTGCATGTGTATGTGTGTGTATGTGTGTGTCTGTGTATGTGTGTGTGTGTGTGTGTGTGTGTGTGTGTCAGCTGCAGTGGATTACAGACAGCAGTGCCACTGAAACTTTTTAGCACTGCTCATCTGATGCTGCAGTTATTCATCCTCCAGCCCTTCAGCAGTGGTCAGTTTCGTGCCACTGGAAACTGTTGGCTAAATATTTTTGGTTGCTAGACTTTTGACTGCACAGCAAACTTTGTGTGACTTCTTTGCTGAAAGGTATTGCCCACCCAAATAAGACCTGTTCACGGGTGGTCCTGTGGTGGTCCTGACCATTGATGAACAGTAAGCAACAGAAAGGTTTTCCACTATAACAGCAAATAACAATAACCTATACCATAAAAATTTGGAAGTAGTTCTCCAGACACAATTATGAAGCATGTGAGTGACTGATCGACTGACTGCTAAAAACATTGTTGTTACGGTGCAGATGGCTGGATTTTCACCTCACATTGTCAAAATTTTGTAAAAAATTAATTTTTCAAAATATTTCTGGCATGTGTTCATCACAGCTTGCAGCAACAGCAACAACAGCAACGATTATTGCAGTTGAATTAAAAAATCTGTTTTAAAACTGTACTTCAGGAACAAGGACCAAACCAAACCCTGAAAACTGTTAAAGCCCTAATATATAGAAGATATATTCTTCATAGAAGACCCAGGAGCTATCCAGAGGCTAACTTTAGCCCAATGTGCCTCCTTTGTAACAAGCAAATAAATAATTGCGTACAGTAAATAAACAAAATGCTAATGGCATAGCTAATTCAGTACTCTCATTGTTGCTGAAAAAAAATCCTGAAATTTATTTCCAAGGTCAACAAACATGCATGGCTAATGTGCTGCTTCTACAAACATAAAGGGACTACTGCAACACTAATGGAATATCAAATGTTTTGGACATTCATTTTTATTTCATTTTTGTGAGATTATGCACACAGAACATGGAGAAAAGTCTCTTTCTATTAAATTGAAGTTTGATATATCAATCATTACAAGGTCAAGAGAGCATGGAATTTTCCATCTGTGAGCAAGAGAACCTCGTACATGTGGCTGTAATTACTGTAATAAGAGTGAAAAAAAGGTTCCAAAATGCCTCATAAAAAAAGACAAAGAAAAAAAAATCACACATTTTTAGGGACCTGCTAATGTTTCTGACACATTCTACACCAAGCCAGTTTAATTAACTTGTGTACACTACAATCATTTTTAAATGCTCAGTGCTTTTCAAAGAAAGGTACAAATGTCAGCTTCAGGGCTTTGCACTGATGCACTGCAGAACCACAAATTACATCAAATTCATTGACTCAGCCTTAAGGCAAGAATGACAGCTTCTTATGCCAGAGATATTAAACTAGACACAGCTGTAATATGGAGTTTCTTCAAAGTGAATGAGGGGTTAAATATTTATTACTTTAAAAATACTCAAGCTCAGTCTTTGATTGATGGCTCTTTAAAGAACTATTTTTACAGACGAGATGTACAAGGGTGAAGACCCTTCAAACAGTTTAAAGAACCTCCACATAATGTGAAGGTTCTATTACCGATTTTTTAATACAACTGTACTATATGGCCCTAAAAAAGAACAACGGTAAATTTCCCCAGTTAGTAAACCCTTAAAAAACTTTTCCCCCCAGATCATTTATTTTAGGTGATGGAACAGCCCAAACTGAAGGAAACAAGTATTTAAAAAGTTGGATCCAAACTAGTATTACAGTACTAAAGCACATACTTTTTAGAGGCTGAAAGGCTGGGGGGACACCCTCATTCTAAAACGGACTGTGCAATTGGCAAGAGTAACTGCATTTGAAAAGAGGTCATATAGAATGTTTGGAAGATTGGATTTATATGGAAAAAATGGTGCAAATATTTATCCTTTTATGACAGTCGCTGACCTAAGTTTTTGGGGAGATACATATGCATTTTGTTTTATTTATTTTTATTTTGTGCATGTATTATGTCTTATTGCAGGCGTAGCCTATGTACTGACAACATTTATTTTATTACGTTTTATTTCATTTTAATTACTGCACAAGTTTTTAGGGAAGGTTCCTTTCACAAGTACATGACATGTAGAAATAATTTATGTATGTACAACCAAAGTCATTGTGGTGACAAGCTGGGGGTGTGTGTTTAGATGTACATTCTTCAAAAAAAAATTTAATAAAACGAAATTATTATGTATTGAACTGTGACAATTGTAAGAATCATGTGAATGTATAAATTGTTCTTACCAGGGTTAAATGATTCTGCCCTATGATGGCAAATATTCTGTATGTCATAAAACCTTTCATGGTACTGCATAGAACCCTTTTACTTAGAGTGTACCTAGAATTACACACTAAATAAATAGGCAAATTAAAAATGTAGAAGTTTGATTTTCTGTTCAGATTATCCTTTAGTTGCAGCATGGTGTAAGCACTGTGTCAATTCAATATGTATTATTTCTAATTTGTGGCTCCTTGAAACAAGTGGAGAAATTCTGTGGAAAGTGCTGATTCTAAACTTCCATTCAATATTACATGCACTTGCAAGTCAAATAGGTGGCATGTTATTAGAATTTTATTTTGATAAACTATTGTGTGTTTTGTGGAAAAGCAAACATTCCACACAGCCACAAATCCAGCTTTGTTTTTGCATCAAAACAGAAAAAAAACATCACATGTGCTGACAAAACTGATGATGCGCAATATAAATCCATTGCATATGTAACTCATTCCATAACTCCTTATTGCTTAATTATGTCATTACGTAATAGCATTTACATAGCATGGCAAAACATAATTTCTGCCCAAGATGTTCAGAGAGGCATTAGAAATGAAAAATGGAAGGAGGGAGGTGGGAGGGGGGAGACACCGAGCATGGGCAAAAAGAAAGCACAGCGCAGCCAGTGATCGCAAGGTCCACCCTACGCAGTGGTAAGCCTCGGGCAGTGGGGGGAAAAAATCTCAGTGCGTGAGGACTAAGGAGAATGAAGGGGTATCCATGGGCCACCCAGTCCTGAGGACAGAAGAAGAGGATATGGGGCTGAGGAGCACCACCAGAGAGGCAGTCAGGGGAGGAGGGGAGAGTTATTAACTTAGCCCTGAAACACCTACTTAATATAGGGGCCAGCAGTGATAGCTAACAGAGCCTGGCAGAGGTGACAGCTCTTGGACCTGCTTGAGGAAATCCAATTGAAAAGCAGCCAAGAGGAACAACAAGCGCAAAACAGATGTTCCCTCTACCACTGGGTGCAACCGTGTATACAACAGAAATACCTCGCCCTCCGCTCAAATCTGACACTCACTGACAAAAATAACAATCATGCCAGTAATAATATCCACGTTTATATGCCCTCACGCAAGTAAGGCCACTCTAACATACAAAAGCACAAAACAGCTCTTTGAACACCAGAGGAATGTTTAAAAAAAAGGATTATCACTTAAGTTCACATTAAGACTTCGACATAGCAGCACAATAGAGTATTGTGCAGCTTCAGTGCACACTTAATAACTACGGCTCAGCTCTAAAGCCAAACCCACTGTTAAGTGCCATCATCTATACAGAGATGAGAAAATGATATCATGGAACAATTTGCTAAGTAGCCCATGAAAATTATCTCTGCAAGCAAATGTGGAAGGTAACACCTACAGTTAAATAACTGTAAATTACAGGAAACTCTGCATCTGGAATGAGAAAAATCTGTTGAGTTTTCATTCCTTGCTCAGCAGCACATTCTCAACAAAGCATTAAAAATTCAGAAATGAAAGAGATTTTAAGGTTATAAAATGGATTTCAATGGTAACCTCGTTTAATTCTGCTGCCCGCACAGAACAACAGCAACAAAAACAATAACAATAAAAATAATAATATTAATAATAATAATATTAATAATTACTGCAACATTGTGTTTTTTCCTCATCTATATATATTTACAAAAGTCATATTTGTTCAGAAGGCAAAATTAATTTGATTATGTTTTGAGCAACTCAAAGGAAGAATCAGAAACAGAATCATGTTTATTGGCCAAGTATGTGAGCGAACACATACAAGGAATTTGTTTCCGGCCGATGGTGTCTATCAAGTACAACAGTGTAAAAACACAGTAGTAAAAAACACAACACAACAAAATTTAAACGACACAATGAACAATTTACTGAGCAATATAATAAACAATACATACAATCTAATGTATAAATACGTAATATGGATTAATATTAATGTTAAAAGTGAAAAATGAGTATTTGAATTAGAACTGATTGAGACTGAGCCTGCATATTTAAAGTGTTAGTGTTTAGCTATTTTAATAATTTTGTCTACATTTAATTATCAGAGATATGATTTATCTTTAAATAACTGTGTTCTGTTGGCCCAAGAAATCAAAAACACTGCACCCCACCATTCACACTCTGTCTACTATCACCTACAGAAATTCAATAAAGTTGACAGAAACCAAAATAAGGTCAAGAACTACAATGATGGAGGTACAAGGTTTAGTGCTCACTAGACATATCGATGCCTTTTTCTGGCCTGCAGAAGTGCTTTAAAGGTGGGGCTCATGATGAGATCCAACAACAAATAGTGGCTTTACCAAATTTCAAAGAATTATTTATTGTAGGAGGCGAACATTGTCAGTGCAACTGACTCAGATTTGTAGTTGCAGGGAAAACAGTGAGTTTGTGATTATATTTTTTTAGTATATGATTAAAAACAACTGACACACATCAGCTGGACGTATATCATTCTTACAAATGAAATGATGACTTGTGAACTTTTCAACAGTTTTTGTTTTGGATGTTCGGGTCTCTTAGTAAAATAAACCTCGTAAAAGCTCGGACACAGTGAATCCGCAGGGAAACTGTATCCTAAAAACTCATGGTGCACATATGTGTGGGGAGAAAGAGAGAGAGCGCGCGCGAGAGAGAGAGAGAGAGAGAGAGAGGAGAGAACGAATGATAAACAAACCAGCTTTTAAACAAGACAATTTCACATTGCATACTTGCAGGGCCAAGTCAAACATCCCTGCAGAAAATTGATACAAACTTTTAGCACATGGGTCAAACCACACTCTTTGAACTTGCCGAGGAAAGAGATGCCTGTGTGCCAAAAAACTGTTTAATTAAAAATACTTAGGTATCCAACAGACCTTTCTGAGTGCCCCCTTGTCAAAACGCATGAGACTATACCGCCAGTGTCAGGCATATTCTAATTACATAGTTTCCACTGACAGCGGGAAAAATGTGAAGCCTTAGCCAGTTAAGACAGCACAGCTGGGCCTCGAGCTCTGACTAAACTCAGACTCGCTCTCAGTTAGCATGTCAACTTCATCAGACAAAGAGCAGGAGCGCTGATGTTTAAAATGCCACAAGCTAGCTTGATGGTTCGAAAAACAAAACAGCAAATGTGGGAAGAGTGTTTAATAGGAGTTTGAAAATAATCTCGAAAAATGAGAAAGTAATTGGAATTTTTTATTTTTTTTGTAAATCAGAATAGCTCATCATAATAAACACGCTCACTATAATCATCATCATCAAAGCCTATAAAAATGTTTGTTTGAAAAGACTTAATCTTTTCCATGAAATACAATTTACTTCACATAACTCACAAGTTACGGGAGATATACTCTGCCATCCACACATGCTGTCAAAACCTTGTATCTTTGTTCATGTTTTATTGTTACACCATTTGAAAATGCCAACTGCACTTAGGAATGATGGGAATACTTTTAAGATAAATGGACCAACAGAAATTGTCCAAAATGTATTAAATAAGATTTAATAAAAAATCCCAAAAGAATGAAATTAAATTAAAAATCTTAGTCAGAACTGAACATGAAATTAAGAACTTTGCTAATAAAAATGTTTTGCCATATGTTTTTATTTATGCTTTTAAATGTAGAAAAACATTTTCACTTTTATTTCATTTTCATCTTCTGCCGTTATAGACCCACTTCATCTTTCAGCTTTATTCTGTTATTTTTTCACTTTGAGTCGAAAAAATGTCACTTTGTTGCCTGAAATGTCAGTACGTCCCTGTGACAGCCTCGTTATAAAAAAATATTGAAATAAAAACTTCATTTAGCCAGAAAAAATAATCAGGAGCCTTTTCAATTAAAATCCTAAATGTCTGAAGATGCACACACGGGGGCCATTTGTTTCCTCGCAAGAGCTGAGTGGGCTGGGGGTTAATGGCATGTGCCCGAAAAGTGCCACATGCGGTTAAGGCGCTTCTCACCAAGAGCATCAATCCTTATCAACCGCTGCTCTGTGCAAGCGTCACATGCAATCACAGCTGACTACGGATCACAGGAGTTCAAAGTGAAAACGAATGGTAGCTCATCGACATGAAGACTTCATACATCTTAGTTTTCCAGTCTCTTTGTTTCTCTGTCTCTCACTTTCACTCTCTCCCCCTCTTCCTTCTCTTTCCCTGTCTCCTCGCTGCGGTAAAATAGCCTCTTCACTCTTGGAATCATTTCAGCTGGAGACACTTATCATGCTTTTGCGTTTGGAAATGCTTTCGCTTTGTTTTTCTTCGCTATCATTCCCGCCACAGTGGCCTCATTTAGTCAAAGGGAAAATATTGCATAAGATGTATATTGGTTTAAATGGGTCATAGATACTTTCATATGATTAAACTGTGGGGGGGATGAAGAAGTCTTAAATTTCATAATCATCAAATTTGTACCCACTCAAGGGCCAAATGAGCCGCAGTTAATGTCGCTACCACTGCTCATTGCACCATCTCACGCCTCAGCTTTCTTCATCTGCTAATGAGTTCAGTTGAGACGGGCTTTGACACACTCTGAGACAGCGTTAGGGTGATTTTCGACCCAAACCGGGCCCGATTCAAAGGCCTGTGATTGGCACATGCTTTCACTTAATGAGGATAATTACTAAGAACAACAAAGTGGAGGGCCACATCTGCACAATGTAATAGAGCGGAGCTTGAGAGTAGCCCACGGATCTGTCAGGGTTTCTGCGCTTTTCCCACCTAGGGTGCCGAACTCTTAACACAAACCATGGCCCTCTGCTCCCCTCCCAGCCCTGCGCAGTCGACAAGAACCAGATTAATAAGAATCAGCGTGTCTCTGTAAACACTCGTTAGGGACGAGGCAGCGCAGCGGGGAAACGACACGGGAGGAGAGCGTCCATTTTGGCGACGGACCTTCTTGTCAGCAATGACAGCACCGCCATGAAAGAAGGGCAAGGGGCCAAAAGGGCTCAACACTATCAGTGAACTTCTGCTTTTTTCCCCCCTCCATTTGGCTGCTTGTGTACATGCTAGTCTGGCGGATGAAATATTCACAAGATTCCCCTGTGCTAATAAATAAACCTCAACCACTAGGCGTGGGATTGATTTGCTGTTTACAGTTAATTCGCACTGGAGCAGATCTGTGGCCCATTTGTTGAATTTGTTCTGTTCCGTCAGAAACAACAGCGCTCTACAATTAAGGTTTATCGTTCAAAAGAAATAACGACGCACAAAGAGTAGACACATGAATAATACATACGGCATGTGTTTATTTTGGATTTCATTTCCATGCGGCAAACGAATTGCTCACTTGCAAATTGGCATCAGCGTTTGACAGCCTTTATGGAGAAGGGGGGGGGGGGGGGGGCACAAGCTTTTTCTGCCCCACACTGACCCAGTTCTTGTTAATTATCTGCAAAGTATACCTCAAAGCCAACCAGTCCACAGCAGTTAGATTAAAACAGAATTAAAAGATCTCCTATGTGTTATGAACCCCCCACCACCGCCACCACCCGGCAAGATAACCCCACCAAATCGGCCCTATGATCCCATGACAGTTTGCAATGGCAAAATGTTAAACTTCTATATAGAACAGTCATTGTTTTGACATAGACAATTTGGGTGTCAAAGGGGTGTCTGACACAGAGAGGGAGGGGGAACCCTGTGTGTGTGTGTATGTGTGTGTATGTGTGTGTGTGTGTGTGTGTGTGTGTGTGTGAGAGAGAGGGAGGGGGGGTTGCTCTTAGAGAGGTCGTAAGGTCAGGCCCAGCGGGTCATGTGATCCCAGTCTCCTGCCAGGGAAACAGCATGGTTTGCTTTCATATGACACAAACTATTACTAAATGGATCTGGCAGGTAATTCTAAAGCAAATAAATGCGGGTGGGTGCCAACTACGACAAGCTCTTTTAGTGCTATATGATCACAGCAAAATTCCCTTTACTCCTGACAGGAAGCATGCTATTCACGGTGATTATCCTTTGTTACATTCCAGTATGGGCCTGGCATTTTCTTTTGTGTTGAGGTTTTTTTTTACACCTCAATGCCACATATTGATATTTTGTCAGCATTGCCTTTTCAATTATTAAATGCACACCTATAATGATCCATGGTGTGATAGATGTGAAGACAGTGAACACAAACACACACACACACACACACACCTCCATTCATAAACATGACATGATTTGTTTTACCATTATTTATAAAAAAGCAGCTTAAAAAAGATTAAATACACAAAAACTGAACCAAGGACTCTTCACCTTTCTAGCAAAGTAACTGAATTCTAGTAAAGACACTTTTTTATTTTAGTTGAGTGAACTAAAAATATTGCTAATGTTTGAAATAATTTGAATGTCATAACGCAGGATGTGTCAGTTAGATGAATAACTTAAGCCCAAAGTTAAAGACCAACTCATTTACTACTGGACTGAAGTGAGAAATCCTGCTTTGGGAAATATCCCACTCTCACACTCTCATATGACAAATATATACACATTAACTATTAGGTCAGTTTAAATAAAGATGACAAATATTGTGTGGATCAAAATGCTCCAACCTAAAACTACATATACATATATATA
>JBBPDA010000039.1:13765253-13791482 GCA_037974385.1 Arnoldichthys spilopterus
TTAAATGCAGAGGTTGCATTTCGTTGTGGTGCTTGAGTGTGTTCACAATGACAAATAGTCACTTTCACTTCACTAATAAAACTTTATTTTCAGCCGTAATACAGCAAATATATTAAAGAATGTAAGAAAAAAAGCGTTTAGTTTGAAACATTGTTTACTGCCATTATCTGAATATTGTCTCAGTAATTCTGTGCCCTTTAAAAAGCTAAGAGAGCATGAGCTTATTAGGTGCAAGCAGGCCATAAATCTCTTAATGAAATCAACTAACCAAATGCTACACTGATTAGTCTGTCCCAGTGTGATCTTTGTGTTTAATTACCTCCACTGTAATGTTACCATAAAACCTCAGGTCTGAGCACAGAGAGCCTGTTTAGGCTCAAAGCACTAATTACCAGATTAGCAATGTTCAATAGTTCTCCTGCCTCAAAAACGAGCTTTATTGACCAGTGGATAAAGGTCTGGCAGCTTGCAGTCACAAATGCATGATGCACGACAGCATCCAGTAATGAAGAAATGGCACTGTTTACTAGTGAACGAAAGTTCCAGTTGAACTTTGAATCATATGCTTTCATTTCATTAATTCCAGAACTTCCTGGATTGGACTCCCAAAACCAGCCCAACACACACACACACACACACACACACACACTAACACACATTCACAGGGGTGCTGTTGCTGTGGCAGTGTATCCCTGGAAACCACTTACTTTAGCACGGTAAACAGCATCAAGGTCACCACCAGTGCACAGAGCGAGGCTCCCGTCCCGATAAACGTCAGCTTGGTCAAAATGCTCTCCTCCTCCTCACTCCACTAAAGACAGAACGTATAGGCCCATCAAAACAAACAGCCACTAGATTCTCTCTCGCTCCCCCCCGCCCCCCTCGCCCCAACACTTTGTCTTCATGTAGTGCATCTACTGCCGTTCAGTACAAATAAAACTAGATATTATATTCATGTCCTGAGCCTGAGTGTTATTAAAAGTGATGGAAAGTTCCTGTTCTGAAAACATGTCCGTATAAGTCAGTATAAGGATTTAGTAAAAGGAAAGAAACCTGTAGGCAACACAAGCTGTTCCAGGACATATTTACGATACCCTGTATTATAATATTTTTGATATATTTTAATACCACACTCATCAGCCTTCCTTAAAGCTGAAGAAAGAAACGGTTATTCCACCAGTGTCATCTCTACCAGTCACCCTCATTTTTTCATCAAACTAACAGAGACCTCTGCTGGACAAAATTATACTAACACAATATTTTTCCCCAAAATTCCTCAAGGAAAGGGGTTCAAACATATTTAGGCAACGTCAAGGGAAAAACTGCGTTAAATTAAAAAAACCATCTTCCCCACAATGTGTGTGTGTATGTGTGTGTGTGTGTGTGTGTATGTAAATATATTTTTACAAATAAGATTTTGCAGTTTAGACATTACCATGAAAATGTGAGTCAATTTGAAATAAGAGAAAGTCTCATTTATGAAAAAACAAGTACATTTCTCTATCATTTCAGTAACTCACCCTAACCTCCATGTAATTCATTAGAACAGCAAAGTTGGTGGTGTGGTTGCAGAAGCATGAAGTGGCATCAGGTCCAGAGTGCAACACTCTACAACCTTTTTCTGACCAATCACTTGCATGATTATTTCTAAGTGAAAGAAACAGTTTCATGTTACACTTTTAGTCACCACTGTGTTTTAGACCAGTTTTCTAAGCCATTTACTTACATCATACTGACATTCCAGAACATGCAAACGGGCGTGACAAACTTGGAATACTCCACCTATAACAAAAACAGATGTTTTTTTCTTAGGCAACTCCTGTTGAACATTAACTAGAAACAAGGCTGTAAAATAAATAAAAACTCTAATTCAGCTGACACAACCATAACAAATGAACAATATACATTATTACAGTGGCACCTATGTTCTAGTTCATTCTGTCTACTGTTCATACTATGGCTAGAAGCTATATTAAACTCAGCTTGAGTTCACAGTCAGATCAGAAGAGCATCTGTTCATCAAATATAGATCACAACATTAAAACAGCCTACTTAATATTGTGTAGAGCCAAAACAGCTCTGCCTGTGGTGCACTGTGTGTTCTTTCAGTGGGATCACACCAGACAGCCTTCACTCCTCGCAAGCCTTAGTGAGACTTGGGGGCCCATGACCCTGCTGCCACTGTTTGTCGTTCTTTGGATCAATTTTGGCAGGTAATAACTACTGCATACCGAAAACGCCCCACAAGACTTGTCTTTTTGAAGATGCTCTGACTCAGTCGTCTAGTAAACACAATAAGGCCCTTGTCAAAGTGGGTCAGATCCTTAAGCTTGTCCATTTTTCCTGTTTCCAACCCATCAACATCAAGAGCTGATTGTTCATTTGTTGCCTAATTATTCCCACCCGTGACAAGTACCATTGCAAGATAATCAATGTTAATCATTTCACCTGTCTGTGGTTTTAATTTTGTGGCTAATCAGTGTATGAAGTCATTAGTCATGAAGTTTGGCACAAAGTGGTGAGCCATGATGCATCTTTCCTTGCAGAGCCAATGGTGGATGCTCTTTATACACCCAATCATGATCCCTTCACCTGTTCATCAGCTCACTGGCTTATTGTGGAATGTTTCAAAACAGCATAACTTGAATATTCTAACATTTCATTCTTAATTTGCTCAGTCTCATTTTTTTAAGTGTTGCAACCATCAAATTCTGCATTGGTTAATATTTACACATTTAAGTTTATAAGTGAAAACACTAGAAATCTTTGAACTTTTGTCAGTTAACTAAAAGTTTAAGAAAGTTATCATGTTTTTATTGCAATTTGAAAAAAATCCCAACTTTTGAAAAGTGTTTGTATAAGTGCCCAGTCATCTTTTCTGTTTAAAATGTTACTATAAGATTCTAGTCCCTACCACCTTCACAGCAGATAGAGTGTACTGAACAGACACTGGAACATTCTCCGCCCTGGACACATCTCGGACTGTGGCCGATATGATTGCTGTAGCCAGACGACCAAACGGAGAGCTGTAACAAACCAAAATAGCTTCAGAAAATATTGTATAATATAGGTGTGGATGGTTTTGGCCCTGAGAAGTGGTGTCTAACAAAGTTTGGCTGGTAATCTACTTAAACAAACCCAATAATTGTAGCAAATTTATTTGAACCAGGTGTGTTGGAGCAGGAAAATCCCTAAACTGTGCTGGACCCCTCTGAGGACTGGACGGTTTTGCGTTATTTCATAGTAAGCCAAAAATGACTAAAGAATAAAACTTAGTGATCAGGAACTTTCAGTATCAGAACGGACAAAACAAAGACCTTACCGAACATCTTTCTCTTGGTAAACTGGATCTTTGATCTCAGTTTTGGAAAGCATGTCCTGCAGATTGCTGTAGTAGGCATGGATAAACATCATGTCCTTGTGGCCTGTCAAGAGTCAAGACAGGCCATCAGTTAAAACAGTACCCATGTTCATTTGTAAAAGGCTCTTAACCATTAAAAGTTTTACATTACAATTTTAAAAATACAGATCTCACTCTACAGTCAACAATCATGAAATATGTAGTGTAACTACCAGGGCCGGATGCAGCCTGCTTTGACTGGGGGCGCAATGAACATTTCTGGGGGTGTACATGAATTTTTATCATAGTCATAGTGACTTTTCCCTGCCACGATCCCCTGTCTCTGGAGGACATCTTTCTAACTTTGTGCATTGTACGTTTTTGGCTTATTCCTTATAATGGACACAGAGTGTGTGTGCTTGATTGGCCTGCTAGATCTATTTCCTGTTAAAAATGTTTGGTGCATCATGAAGAGGAGAATGGTGATCAACAGTTGAGCAGCTTAAGGCTTATATCAAGCAAGAATTTTACAATTCCAAAACTATTCAAATTCCAAAATGATTAAACATTTCTGAACTGAGGTACTCTAGGCCCAGAATAGAGAAGCAATTTGTTTCACATAAAAAGGAAAATATATTAGTAGCAGCAGTTACAGAACTTCTCACCAAGGGAGAAGAGTCTTTGGACCTCTGCCTCTGGAATCAAGATTTCATCTTGGCTGTTAGAGAGCAAAGCCTGAGTTGACGGTTTATATACACAGCTGCAGCTCATCTGAGATAACCTCCTTGGCTCCATATGAACATCTACAAAACAACCGCACCCATGCAACCAAATAATAAACATGAATAGATGATTAGCATAAGGCTGATTCGTTAACTTTATTAACACCTATAGCTTTACATTCCATAAAGTGCTCACAGTGTCATACAAGAGAAAATACGAGAAATAATTAATTATATAAGAGCAGATGTCAGTCCTTTTGGCATGTCACAGACTTTGAAAACCCAATATCTGAACATGATTTACCTATGTTTTTTGTTGAAACTGTGAAGGTTGTCCTTTCTGCATAAATTGTATCTGCCAATGTCCAAAGCAATTTGTCAATATTCTCTATTACCATGAATGGTCTAAGCTGAATCTGTACACAGGAGACAAAAATATAGGAAGTTATTAAGTATACTTGCTTTTTGCATATTTTACAATAATGTTGCAAAGATTATTGAATATTAAAATGATATACCCCTAGTGGCTTCAAACCCAGCCACTGCCTCGCCATCACAGGATCAATGAGGTTGCTGGCTAGGTTTAAATAGTTAGCAGCCATGGACCTGATGACTCCAAAAGAAGCATATGTTTTATTGACTTGAGCAGCTGTAGCCACCTCGATGGTTTGTGTGAGGTACAGAACATCAGAGGGTGTGATGATGTCAGGATTGGTCTCAATAACCCTCACAATGGATCGAGCAATTGAGTTCAGCCAAATCAGCTCATTATCTGCGAGTGATGTTGAATTAAACTCTTCTAAATCCTGCGGAAAGATCATTTAGTGGCCTTTGAATTCATTGAATTCATCTGTTAACGGAAAGCAGATATGGTCATATTTGATATGATAAGGCTTGTTAATTAAGGAGAACCAGTGTGTAGAGCAGCTGTGCAAGTGTGTCGACTCACAGGGCTGGCATGTAGATCCTTCATGACTTGTATAAAAAATGGTGTCTTGGGAAAGTTTTCAAGTGTCTCTGGAATCAAAACAAGAAATATAATCTTAGGGGATGTTTCATAAGCAGGATTTCTCAGTTAGCCAGATAATTTGAGGATTATCCAATAGGAACAGCCTTTAGCTCTTTTCCTATTGGACGAGCTTGACTATAAACTTAAGTAATCTAGGTATACTGGGAAATCGTGCTTTCTGAAACACCCTCATCATCTCAAACATACGACATTGTTTTCTCACAAGCCAGTGAGGTAAGAGGTATGGAATATCTTTTGACAGTGCTTGTCCAGAAGTACTTATTCACTCTTTAGATAAACATTACAATATGCTACATCTATGTTTTAAGAAACGCAACACAAGGGGCTATTACCTCTCTGAAACTGGCAGACACCCCCTCTTTGTGCCTCACAATGGTCCCAGCCCCAGTTTCCACTAGCAGGGTCAAAGGTTACACAGGTATCATTATTTGGAGACTGGGCATCCTCTAAAGAAAAATGATGATATTGTAAGAACAAATCCAATCCAGAGATTATGATTTGGCTAGTCAAATGATAAGAACAAACATATTTAATTCAGAATTATAAAACATAAAGTTACGTTTTATTTTTGTCTAAAAAAATTCAATGGCCTGAATTTAGACTCTGTGTTCTCTGGTTAATGTTTAATGGTGTGATTGCATTAAACGGACGTCACCATGAGTCATGGCTGCAGTATATTCCTTTAATTTGCATAGAACAATGAGTATTTGCTGGCAGTTCTTTTAAAAAAAAATAATTTTTATGTTTAAATTTATTGCATGATTCCATTTGTATCAGAACAAAGATCAAATAGAGCAATAACAGTGTAGCATCTGTTCCACAGCTCAGACTGTGTCAGCGGCAAAGCGTTTGTTTTAGTGGGTGGGCTTCTGAATTACAGCATAGATGAAATATTTACAACCATTTAGGGCTGAGACTGCCAATTACAACTTCCCTGAGAATCTCTGCACTCATGTTGAGCTGGCAGAGTTGGAAATCATTACGTACTACATACTTCTAAAAGGTGGAAGGCGTCCAGAATTTAATCAAATTCTAATACACCGCAACCACCACAATCACCACTACCAAACAACACTTTACCTTGACACTGGAAGTAACCCCAGTGCGTCTGAAGTGAGGGTTCCATTTCCAGTTCAGAGGCGCTCCATCTAAAAATCAGGCCAGAAGCAATGGGTTTACACTCTTTTTCCATTCTTCGGATTTCACTGGCTTCCAACGCCCGATCCCATATGTACAGCTGGGTAATGCTCCCACAGAATGCTGCCTCACTGTTGAAGTATCCACCAAATGTGTCTAGTTCTTGGCCAATGATGAAAAGGCCATTGCCCCCAATGTGTTCAGATGGGTAGAGCCGATTCCCATGTCCAACTTCCAAACCATCCACTGAGAAAGCCCACTCACCATCGTTTCTAGTCCAGCTCACACACACCGAGTGCCAGGAGGCATTATTCTCAAAAGCAGGCTGATATCGGCTGTGTTCACCATGCACCAGCAGTTCAAGTTGAATACGTTCCTTCGGTGAAACTCTAGCTCGGAGCTGGAATTCATTAATGAATGAAGGATTGGAGTAAGAGAACACAGTGGAATCTCCATGGCTAGTGGGATCAAAACAAAGGCGCGTGCAAACAGTCATAGCACCCATGTCTGGGAACTTGTGCAGGAGACGAGCAGACTGGTGTGCATTTCGGCCTAGAAATTCCAGGATTAAGGAGTAAGAAAAACCTTGGACAATGGATAGGACAATAGATAGAACAATGAGTAATTGTTGGCAGTTTTTTCTTTATAAACCATGTTTTATAAATATTATAAATCACTTTTAACTTTGGCTTTATCAGCTATAAACACTAGAGGCAGGTATTTAAGTATCTTATTTATGACATTTTACCCTAACGACAAATGCTGTACATCATCCAAGGCATGTTTGGTGTGTCAAGTTTGCTTTAGTTTTGGACTGTAGCCATTTACGCACTGTGCAAACTGAATATCTAACTGCACCAAGTCATTAACAGACTTGCTAAAGTGGTTGCACTATTTTCTATAAAAAAAAATTACAAAAGTACTGTGTCACATAATTAAAAACGATCTTGACAGACTGACTACATTTACGTTTAAAAGAAAAATTATTCCTTTAATAAGGTAAGTGATGACAGCACAGAAACTAGGTAAATGAAGGGATATATGGTTTATGGAGCTCACCACTTATTTCAGGTGCCTTGCTTTTTGAAATCCATACAGGCTGGGAGATGTTCAAAGACTGTAGGTAGCTTCTCAAGTTAAGGTTCTCCTCAACACTGGACACCACTGCCAGAGCCCCTAACCGCTGTCTGCACAGCCTACTGACCACATGCCACTGCAGCTTGTCTGCCACAAACTCATAATAAACATCTGAATCTGGCGATGTTGTTCTGCCTTCTGGAGCAATGGCAAGAGCTGTCAGAGGAAAAACAGAGATGACGTGCTACAGTTACAGCCGTGGTTAATTCCAGCATCACATCAACACTTTTCCCTGAATGTTCAGGAGTGTTAAGGCTTTTCAACATGGGTGGAGAAGAGAAGAGTGCAAAAAACATATACAGTACTCAAGCAGACACAGTGTTATACAAGTGTAAAGAAATAAATACATGAAAGTGTTAAAGAGAATCAATCTGAAGAAGTTTCCAGGCTTGTTTATGATATGGATAAAAATGAGCCTGCATAATGAAAGTGACTATTTGTCATTGTGAACACACTCAAGCACCACAACGGAATGTGACCTCTGCATTTAACCCATCACACGTGCACACATGGAGCAGCGGTCAGCTACCAACAGCGCTCGGGGAGCAGTGTAGTGGGACGGTACCTTGCTCAAGGGAACCTCAGTAGTGCCTGGGATGGGACTCGAACCTGCGACCCGCCGGTCCCAAAGGCAGCGTCCCAACCACTAGGCCACCACTGTGGTCGCGATGTAAAGAAAACTATTCAGTCTCGATGTGAAGAAGAGAGAAATTTACAACCTATACGTTTTTTAGAGTGCTGGTGATAAACCAGGTGTCATTTCTGAGGTATGGCTTCCATCACCAGCACTGTAAAGAAATGTGGGTCAGCTTTCTGTTCCACATCAAATCACTCTGCATTTGTTTACACCTGAACCTTTTAATTACACCGTGAAATGTACTGAAACTTCTCTTGGGATGGTTCTTTCTTTACATTACCTTTTCCAAAGCAGTGGTGAATCAAAACCTGAGAAATACAGAGAGTTTACAGTTCGTTATTGTCAAATGTATGAAAATGAATCAGTGGAACTGTAAAGAGAAAATCTTTACTCACTTACAATAACCGTTGAGCAGATCATTTTTAGCACCTGCATCCTGCTGTAACAAATTCAGTCAATTATTTATTCCATTACATTTAAGGATTCACACACATGCCATTTCTTCTAAACAGAGAAATACAGTGAGAGAAAAACAGCGAGTTTGGATCATAAAACAGACGGAAACCTTCTGCTGTGAGACCGCAGAAAAGGTGCTGGCGTCATGTGGTTACGTTACCTGTGTAGCGTACGCACCTTTCGGAGTTCTCCTTTAAATTTGGGGTAAAAGAGTAACTTTTTCAAACAGCTCCCCGGGCTTTTTCGACTCCGTCCTTGAAAAGCAAACTCTGAAGTGCTGTTTTTTGAAAACGCCCTCTCCGCTGGGCTTTGCGCACATGGGAGGAACTCCTGAATGATATCAGGAGTGGGGAATTCGCAGATTTTCAGCTTCAGCAGCGCGAGCGAGTGGGGAGGCGCGTGCTGCTTCTGCACGTGAGGTAAACTGGAGTCGTTTTTAAGCGTGGAGCTTTATCTTTATTGGCTACTTTAACGCTTATGCAGAAATGTAATAAATCTTGAGATTTAGAAACAAAAAGGCTGCGCCATCTGTTATGGAGTTAAAAACGTTAGTAAACAGTGGGGTTCGCCACCATCTACTGAATACTACAAATATGCGAGCTCACTTGTTCGAGGGAAAAAACAAAGTTTTCGGTATTAATATACTGTACTGAATATATATATATCTGTTCTGATTAAAAAACAATGTAAACAGGAACACTCCCTACATCTTCAGGTTTTTATAGCATTACAAGAGCAAACAAATCTTTTTGTGCTTTTATTTCAACTTAAGAAGTGAAGAAAGTAGCTTACAATGATATGACCCTTAGAGCTTGGAAAAGCTTGTTGAAAACACACCTGCTACTCTCTCATGATGTATTTTTTGTGGAAAGTACTGTATAATATACTGCATTACATGATCATGAAGAATTTATTAATTAATGCCCACAGTGTAAAGGTTCATGTTTTTGGAAATGCATGGAAGGAAAAAGTGGGAGAAAGCTCTGTGCAAAGTTGCAAATAATTGTATACGTGTACTTAGGTTACAGAAACCTTTGGAAATACTTAATATACAGCAAAAACATTTGACTTTACCAACTTACTATAATTTTAACAAATTACTATACCTTAAAAATACAGGAAGTACCTATTGGAACAAAACCTAGTACCAACAAAACCAGTAACAGGAAAATGAAACAATTTGCAGTTTTAATTAAATATTTTGTCATTTTTGACAATTTGTATTGTGCCGTTCCGCTTAAAATTTTGACATTGAGGACAGTTATTTATGAATCAGGTTAAGAGATAGAAGGTTTTGTTCCAAAAGCAATGATAAATATTACATATGATAAACTGTGTACAGACCGTATTTAACCCACATACACCATAGTTAACAATAATCTACTCATCTCAATATTATAATACGTTCATTCTGCAGTACCTCATACGAAAAATATCTGGTAGAGGAAAAAAAAAAAAAAAGAGTGAACATTGACAACGCTATTCTTGTACATACAGGTGCCTAAGCCAGTGCAAAAGTAAGCTTAAATTAGTATAGACTACTTCTTCATTTCACTGAGAATGGACAGATTATACCCAGCGAATTTCCCTGGAGCAAGAACTGACACCAGAAGACAGCGAATACACTATTTTAGGGACAGTTCGGTTTCTGGTTCCATGACCTGACTCCTGTTCCTCTGCTTTTGCAAATAAGTGCTTAGAGCTGGACAACTCCACACTTTCTTCACAACTCTCATCAAACACAGCTGCCAGAGAGCTCAGTGCTGAATGCACATCATCCCGTGCAGCCAGAACACTCTGTAAGCATGGAAGCTGTAGGCGGTCAGAAGAGCTGATGTCCGTCCGTCTCGGAAGACCATGTACAATGCCGGCAAGCGTCTTAGTCAAAGACTGGACTGAATCCCTGAAGGAACTTAAGTGAGCATCACTGCCTCTGCCTGTGAGAACAATCCATACATATGTGATGCATCTTAAAAATATGACATGTCAAACAATTACATTGTAGGAAAATGTAAGGACTCCTGCCAATTGTCGGGGAAGCTGAGAAAGCTTACCTCTCAGAGTGCGAGATAATGTGGAGTGAAGCTGCTGGAGTGCCTGGTTTAGCTGTAAGAACTTGGCAGCTGTATTTCTTACACTTTCTAGGCGAGAGGTATCAGCATCCTCGGAGCCATTCTCCAAAAAATCTGGCTTCTCCTGCAACATTCACATGCACAAAAGATGCCCTCAGAACTTGTAACCCTAGTGCTTGAAGGAAAAAGCTTCTGCACTGAACACTAATGATGCCTTCATGAGTAAAAGTTGAGTTAAATGAACATCAACTTAAGCAACTGAGTAGCTGTAATTAAGGTTGGAGCTTGAGAAAATTAGAAAACTGTATACATGTTTAATGTCTTAAGAATGCAGGATCTGCAAATCTGACTGATTTTTTTAAACCTTATTTTTTGCATTGAGTGTTCAGATTATGTTGAAATTGACCAAATCTGATTTGTGTGGGGTCAGACTAGTCATCTTATAGTTATATTTGCTCACATATCCACAATAGCAGGCACAGTAACAACACACACATACTAGCAAGGGGGAAAACTTAGCAAACAGGTCACATTTATGAATGACTAGAACGAGAAGAACAATCATGCTAGATTATAAATAAATCACAAGAGTATTGTGTTTTAGTAAATTGTACATTAACAAAACATAGCACTGGTGTAGCATGTGCTGGTGAGCAGAACATTGTCTAAAAGCCTAATACAGTTTATTCATTAATCAGATACAAAGTAAAAAAAAATGTATATAAATGTCTGTTAAAAGTTAAGTTATGCGATGTACAGCACCAATATTGTTGCAAATTCTGACTACAAGTCAGATTTCCTTTTCAGCATTGTTCCTTTTTGCCATTTAGATTGCAGAATATCTCAAATTTGGATTTGCGCTGTTATAGATATAGGTGATAGATATTTATCTGCAATGTCATCAGTTTTTAAAAATAGGGAAAAATGTTTAATAACATTTTAATCTTTGAAAAAAAGTTTGACTTCAACGTGAGAATGACCTCTATACTGCCAATTGTCCACATTCTTCCTAAATTCCAGTCAATTTCACAGAAAATTCAGTTTCTTCCTGCAAATCAATTCTGCACCTTTCTAAATTAATAGTCAATCAGTTGGGGCTTAGTTTCTCAGAGAAGCTGTCCCTTAAACTATGACAATACACACAACATCCGGCATTTACAAAAACAAGAGATTAAGATGACTTCCAAAGCAAATATTTTTTTAAATGATGCAGATTTAAGTAGCAGTGTATATACACTGTAAATCCAATTAATCAATAAACAAAATTAAAACAAGCGTCTAATGCAAGGTATGATCTTTGTGTTGCAGCACCACAGTGAAAGGATAAGGACGGATGATAATAGCGTCCAGTTAAATGTGAACAATGAAGCTGTAGTTTGTGCATGGAAGATAACAAAAACAACCATGCTGAGGTGACAGATGACGCTTTGTTCAATACATTCATTATCTTAACAACAATGCAAGCCAAGAGGGTAGCGATAAACCTGTCGTTGTAGAAATGCGATGTCAAAAGACACTGTGTGGGTGGGCATCAATTCAAAACCTTCGCCTTCCATGTTGAGAGCAACTACTGTTTTGGATACGTACCGACATGCTGCAGTGGATGTAGCTTTGCAAAGCATTTGCCACCTCCAACATTTTGGTTTTAAGGCTCTGCAAAATCTGGAAAGCAAGGCAGTGTAATAAATATGAAGCACATTCTGTAGCCCTGACAAAACAGTTCAGCTAATATATATTTTAAATCTGTCAAAATAACCTGAGCTCTAGGTTGAGCTAGTTGAGCATGTCTGAGCATTTCTCTGCTGATAGAGAGACCCTCCTCCAGAAGAGCTCTCACACCTCGACACATCCCCTCTCGCACAGACAACACAGCAGGTCCCTGAGTAAAAAAAAATAGGAAGGGGGGGGGAGGGAAGAGTGTGTATGTGTGTGTGTGTGTGTGTGTGTGTGTGTGTGGGGTGGGGGGGGGGTTTGCAGGGAATATAAATAATTAACTCACAAAAGAACATGAAATCTCACACGCTCCATATAAAAGTTTTCCTATGTAAGAATCTCACATAAGAGCTGGATACAGTGCTAGAACTGTACTTAAAGCAGCTTTACTTTGCCTGCGGTGTCAGATCCAAGTTTTGTCAGGTGAAGAGGAGTTCCCGTCACTGTTGCCAGCAGACCTATGGTTTTGACGGCTGCATTCATACACCGGCCAGTCTTCCTCTGGGCCTCCGTCACCATAGAGGAGATTTCAGAGTCACAACCCTGAACAGACAGAGCAAAGAATAAGGCAGAGGTTTTTCCACCAACCTAAATGAGTAAACATCAAGCTAAACAGACACATCACCAATGAAATAAATGGAAGACTTTAATAGTTATGATCCCAAAATGTATTAATATAGCTTGGAAACTCATTTGTATAGTGGCTTGATTAATATTTAATATCATATAATACAATGAGAGTTTCTGCTATTTGAGTTTTAGAAAATTCCCGGAAAACTGGCAATTTGTGTACAACTGATCACAAGCAATCAGTTATTAAAAGTCTTAAATTTTGTCCACATGAAATAATATAGGCTGACATAAGTTATCAGAATGACCAGGAGATGGAAGTTTTTCCTTTGTGCTGTTGTAACAGAGATACGTTTTATAGCCTGATGGAAAGAAGCAGCACAGCAAGATTCATTTTTAAAACCGAACAAATAAATGTTTATGTATCTATCAAACAATTTAATTTCCTTGTACCATATACCTGAATAAGCAACTGAAAATAGCCTCCCATGTTCTTTACTTCCGTCTTAAGCTCTTCCACAGTTCGGGAGCCTGACTGAATACCAGGCTGGATACTGGACACCCAATGCATGGTAATGAACACAGCTCTCTCAATAGCAGAGGTGGCTCTCACAAGATGAGTCTGCGCATCAGTACTGCATGCAAACACTGTTCACACACAGACAATGAGAACTTCAGCATGGTGTCGGAATGACAGTGTAATATATGACATGGCCAAGTTCCTCACTGTTCTTATGCACCGACACTGACAAATGACTGTGGTGATAATGGCTGTTCAAACACTGAGAAGCTTACAGTTCTCCTGGCTGTTGTCGTCAAGCTCCTCATACAAGCCTGCAATGGAGTCTGCAGCGTTATGAATGCAGAGCAGGTCCAGAATTAATTTGTCTGCCAAACTCTCATTCTCCTCTGCTGATGAGCTGGCACGTAAGCAGGTAACCACAGAAGCTATGAGATCTTTGCAAATGCCAGGCAGGGCCGAGCTGTCATTGTGAAGAGAAGGTGGCTTGTTCACACCCATTAGGCCTGGAGCAATACAACACAATAAAAGAAGAAAGTATGTCATGATTTATGAAGTGCAACAATAGTAAGTGTGCTTTCATCAGCTTCTGATTTTTAAAAGGGATATTAATATATGGGATATGAATATTTGAAGAATTCCATCTAAAAAAAAAAAAGCAATAAACACCACACTCTTGAATTTTCTCTTTTTCCATGATAGTTGTTGAGAGTGGGCTTTACACATCAATGCTATATTATGATAAATATCTTTTCAAAACTCTTTCAAAAAGCACTGTTTAAATGCTAAAAGTCTTAAATTGTGTCCACATGAAATAATATAGGCTGACATAAGTTATCAGAATGACCAGGAGATGGAAGTTTTTCCTTTGTGCTGTTGTAACAGAGATACGTTTTATAGCCTGATGGAAAGAAGCAGCACAGCAAGATTCATTTTTAAAACCGAACAAATAAATGTTTATGTATCTATCAAACAATTTAATTTCCTTGTACCATATACCTGAATAAGCAACTGAAAATAGCCTCCCATGTTCTTTACTTCCATCTTAAGCTCTTCCACAGTTCGGGAGCCTCAATATTTGAAGAATTCCATCCCAAAAAATGCAATAAACACCACACTCTTTAATTTTCTCTTTTTCCATGATAGTTGTTGAGAGTGAGCTTTACACAAATATCTTTTAAAAACTCTTTCAAAATAATTAAAACTGATGTAGCATTTTAGCATGAAACATTTCTTTTATGACAAAAGTATACCCATGAGCATGTATACAAAAACACAGCATGTATTATAAGAAAAATTGAAAATATAAAATACCGTTAAAATTCTTTGAATAATATAGAACTAAATATGACAAATCAGTCACAGTGCTAAATAACGGGCTCTTTAACACAGGTCAGCTAAAGGAAAATTCACAACACACATGAAGGTAGTATATTACCAGCAGACTGTGAAGAAGAACAGTGCAAGCTCTGAATGGGGTGCACTCTGATCTCATAGAGTCGTCCAGAGATACGCCTGCTCTTCAACAAGCTTCTACTCCTGAAAATAATTTAAAGATCTTAGTTACTAATTAAAGTAGAAGACATTTCCTCAGAATACATTTTTTTTTCCTCTTAGTCACACTTAGAGTGATTTAGAAGAGGACATCTGCATCAAGTTCATGTATCATGCCACCATCGATTTGTACTGTTTTGCAAAAATAGACAATATTTACTAGGTGGCACTACTTGACAAAGGAGTCATAAAGACCTGAAGTCATGTGCCTCCTAGAGACCAACTCACCATACACATTTTGGAACTTTGGGGGAAAAGATTGACTTTAACGAAGGGAAAGAAAAATTAATTAATTAATTAATTAGCTAACAAATAAATCTCATTTAAATTGAAAATACTGGTCAAAAAAATACCGCAATTACATTGCCTCCCCAAATCATTCAGCCCCAACATATACTTTATGCTTCTTTTCAGGGCCATATTAAATGCTGTGTAAATGACATAGCAAGAAGTGCAAGGAATGAATGTATTCAAAATGAAACCGGTCACAGAAGGGAAAAGCAGCACAAACAAATTAGCTGCAAGTGTGGGCCACGCTCCAGATTACGGAGCTCGACAGGCTGGCGGGTTGAGGTCTGACAGTCTGCCATGTTGTATTTGGCCACATCCCTATGAACATATTACTTTTAAAGCAATGAACATGTCAAAGCAGAAAAATGGAAAAGCACAGGCGAGAAAAAGTTAGCTGTGAACTTGTGATGTAAGAGGAAAATGTCTTAATTTTTCCATTAAGTTCTGCGTTATAAAATGTAATACTAATATGAATGGTGTAAAAAAAGCAAATGTTCATTTCTATGCTTTGTGTTTTGGCTTCATTTGAGTGAAGTCATTAAAGCTGACAGCGTAATGTAAATTATACTTTAAGAGGAAGAATGAAAATACCTTCTGCGAGAAAAAGAAGAAGAGGAGGATGCTGTTGATATATCTTGCTCCCACTGGTCATTGGGGTCATAAAACACATCATCATCTTTACAGGCAGAGTTTCCCTATGAGCAATAAAGTCAAGTTTAATTTTGCAACCGATTCACTTAAATTACAAAAAAAAAAAAAGATGCCACATGCGGTCATCTATGGTCAAGTTTTAATCTACTGTCTTGCCCTCTGATCACATGAACAATGGGTTGTAAAAGAGACTTGCAGCAGGTTCTTAGGGAACTATCTGCCTGCCTGCCTGCCTCTCCTGAAAAATACAATATTAAACTCTGGATCCTTGCTATATTGCCTACTTTCATTGAGCGATCAACAAAAGGTCTTAAAACAATGAAAGTAACAGTTGAATCAAATGACAAATACTTTGGAGGTTGGGGTTGGTGGGAAGTCTGAAAACATGTTTTTTTGCAGTTTTTGTTTTTTGTAAAACTGCAGCTGAGAATCATTCAAATTACTTGCATTAATATAGATACCCATACACATACTGTTCTGAGCATAATTGTAATTTACGCACATCTAACGGTCAATAGTACCGTATTTCTATGTTAAACTACCTGTTCAAGTTCCCTCATGGCAACCAGGTTGCTCTGGAACTTCTCCAGGCTCCAGAAGGTAGAAATGCCCAGCTTAGTGTTCTGAACTTGGATCTGCATCTCAGCATCCCCTTCTCTATTCTCTAGATCAGACACTTCATGTCTGTAATGGAGGGAAGGTAGATTTGTTTAAACATTAAATATAAACTTGTCATTTGAATTGCTAAAATCGAACCAGGGCACAAAAGAAACAAGCAAACCTGCTAAAGACTGTGTGCTTCCTGAATTTCACACTTATTTTGTTAGCCTCTTCAATCATCAGTGACAACTTCATGGCATCCCACTGTGGAGGAACTGTATAGAACACGGGGGCAAATAAAGAAATGAATTGTCAATGATGGATAGATGGCAAAAATAAAAAAGTCCCACAATACATTTTTCAGCATCTGGTAAGTAACAAAAGAGCACCAGTGGTGCCACATTTAAAAAGTAATGACTACAAGATGTTTTGATTGAGCATTTTAGACACTGCTCGAAGTCCAATTAAACAAGAATAAATAAGGCCTCTGTAATTAAACATGAAGTTAATCTGTATTCTAGTCACTTATGACACCTAGAAGCTCACAAAAGCATATTGAGATGCTGTATCTGATCATAAGAGTTCTAGTTACTTTCATATTGCTCAGGTATAGCAGGTGTTCGGTCATTGCAAATGTTTGTGGAAATTTCACGCAGAGGCAAGTTTGGCGAGAACTGTTTGTGCTTATGCTCACAGGACTAATAACTAGTAACCAGTAAACTCGACAAAATAGCATTGCCTTGCTGCCGCTCCATTCAGTTGTGGCACTAGCCAAGTTAAATCAATCACCTTATCATTTGTATGTCCATTTGGGTAACATGACCAATTTTGTGACTGGCAATTCAAAGACATACATACACACATACATAAACCTGCTGTGCAGCAGTACGTATGTATGTACGTATATGAAACTGACGTGGGCCTTTGTCTGTCTTACAAAGCATTATATTATTTATACTGTTTTAGGATAACCCCCCCTAACCCTTGCACCATGATATACATATTCATCTTATATTATCTAAACTACAGTGTTGTTGATAAAAATGTCAAGGGAAATGCTGATAGCATCCAATATACCGATATTACACATTTCCCAGTAGGGAACCTACACAGCTAAGTAACAGCAATTATCAGCTCTATACTGGCTCAATATAGCAAATAAAGTCAAAGAATGTATAGTTAACCTACCAGCCCTGGGAGTCTGGTTCACCTTCAGGGCACGCTTTCTGAGAATCTCTGCTAGATCGTCTGCAGTTTTTCTCTTCACAGCCTCTAGTGCCTCAAGGATTTTAGCATGTCGAATATCATTATCAGCCATGGCCTGAAAGATACAGAAATCCTTAAAACATGATGCAACATTATTCTATTAGTGCTCTTCTGCTAGCATGGATGAAGCTTTGATGAAACCTGTCTAGTAGCCTGGGTCTCCATTTGTAACCGTTTCTTGTGCATCATCATTTCCTGCTCCAGCAGGGTTTTGGCGGTTTGCAGCTCCTCCATCTTGCTGGCCACCCGCTGCCGCTCAAGCTCCTCTGCCCTTTTTCTTTCACTCTCCTCCTCCTGACAGGAGATGTTCATTACTTGTGATGAATGAAGCATTTAAAAACATTAAACAGCTCATTGCACTTATTCAAAGTCAATAAATAGCAAATGCAACATACAAGTTCTCTTTCTAGAGATTTGATCCTGTTCTCATACTGCACTTTTTGGTCCAACAACTCTATCTGAGCCATTTCTTTGGCCACTTGGATCCCATGGATCATTTCCTCTTTGGCTTTCAGTCGCGCATCTTCAATCTCTGCTTCTAATCTAGATACATACAGGAAAGACAAATTTAATGAATATGGCCCAACACTGGTAACAGACAAGCACTGCATAATATATATATATATATATAGAGCGAGAGAGAGAGAGAGAGAGAGAGAGAGAGAGAGAGAGAGTGTGAGTTTAGCAACTTGTAATAAAAAAAGATTAAACGAATTCTGAACTCACTGAGCTCTCTGTGCTGAAAGCAGCTCATTCTTGGCAAACTCAAAGTCCTTCTGGCCATCTCCACTGCTCCAACAGGACACACGCTTTCCACTTTGCACCTCAGTTGGGTGGTTGAACCGGAAATAGTGATCTCCTCCAAGGATCACCCTGTCACCCTAAAAATAATCAAACCAGGTCAACATAAGTAGGCAACTAAGCACCCTATCCCGTAAATACAAAAAACAGAACTATTAATCTAGGTTAAAAAATAATTATTTTAAAGACCAGCATATCTCAATTCTCTTACATGGTGGAGGATAGTAGTTTCAGACACAAGGATTCCATTCACAAAGGTCTTGGCGTTTTTCATGGGCATGATGCTGACGGTGCCATTTATATTGCAGATTACACTATGGACAAATAGCAAAACACAAACTGTTCTATTAATAGTCAAAATGGGTCATTTAAATTTGTCAGGTTAATTTTCAAAAGTACCAATGCAAACTGACTGAGACTTCATTTGCTTTTAGTGAAAGTAACTATGTCATTGTGAACACACTCAAGCACCACAACGAAATGTAACCTCTGCATTTAACATCACACGTGCACATGTGGAGCAGCTGGCAGCTATCAACAGTACCCGGGGAGCGGTTTAGTGGGATGGTACCTTGCTCAAGGGTACCTCATTACTGAGTAAGGCAGAACCTGTGAAGTTTTATACATATTGTGTACAAACCAGTGTAAACAAAGGCTATAAGTGTTTTATTGAGTTGTCCCAGTTTATTCTTTAATATCTATTACTGTTATTATTTTTACTACTACTACTTCTACTACTACCACAATCACCACCACCCCATCATCATTATTATTTACAAGTAGCCGTGATTAATAAAGCTAGCAGGCAGAAAGGGCAGTCATAAAGACGCTTATTTTTCTGCTGAGAGACAAATGACAAAATTAAAAAAAACTACCATTTTCAATTCCAAAGTAAAATACTTTGGCAAGCAGACATCCATGTGGACCTCAAGGTATCTAGTATTAAGACTACATATTAGGCTATGTGCATGTTTCTACAGGCATCTTACCAGTGCTTATCTGCAATAAGAGCCCCAGACAGCTGGATGTCATGGTCTGACTCAGACTTGAGCCTGCCGACCTTGGTCTGTCCCTCCTTAATCATGTACAAGAGCATCTCTGACAGCTGAGGGTCCTCATTCAGGTTCACAAGGTTGGGGAGCCGGTTATCCACTTTAAACGTGATACCTACACGCTAGAATAGGGAAAGAGAGGAGAAAAGAAAGAGAGAGATTGAAAACAATGTGAGGAGGCACAACAGGCTCAAAATTCATGTTACACACGAAGACATGTATCAAAAGAAAAATCAACCTGCAGCTCTTTGGTCTCTTCACGTTTCCTCCACTCAGCTAGCTCCAGTTTTTCCTTCCAGGTTCTACATGAGAAAGATAAACATATTGTTCACGCAACAACAAAAAATAACAACGAGGTCTATTTTATCAAAGAAAATCTTGGTCCATTTTATAAAGCACATTTTCTCAGAGATAATGTTCTCCAATTCTTAGTACACCCCAAGTCCTCTTATTCTGACTACTGAAACTGTGAACCTGCTGGCAGGTCCTGAACATTTTTCACTGACAAACCCTGTGAAAAATCCCTGTACAGTGATGTGAATGCTTTGGGATTACCTGTGTACTTCAGCCATCTCTCTCTCCTGCTGAAAGAGTTGAGTTTTTAGAGCCGCAACCTCCTGCTGGAACTGCCTCATCTTCTCGGGGTCGATGCCTTGAGAGCTCATCTGGGCTGCCCGCAGCTTCTCCACCTCTGCTTTCAGCTCTGTTTAGACACAGTAACATAGGAGAATGGCTTCACAAAATTCGGGTACATTTTCTGTTAATATACTGCCCTCTGCTGAGGCAATGATTGAAGTAAATACAGTGAAGTTCAATACTGTGCACAACAGTTAAATGAAGTGTGTGGCAAGAGTAAGGCTGGTTGCAACTGAACAGTGGACAAAGAAGTAAGTGATTCATGTGAGGTGGAGAGCAGAGGGAATGATTGGGCTGACCTCGGATCAGCTTAGCGTTGGTATCCTCGTTGACCTTGGCAACATTGATGATCAAGCGGGCCTGCTGAGCATAGCGCAGAGTGCTGAGGCTTTCGTCCACGTTGCTGGCAGCCGGACTGAGAGTTGCAATCATGGCTGTCTTGGAGTTCCCACCCAGACTTTCCTTTAGTAACCTACAAACAGGAGAGATGACCGTAAGGCATAGCTTCCCTCATAAAAGCACTAAAATCCATTTACTATTGAATTACAGTCTGTCAGTGTATTTTGGATTAAAACAAAGTCTACAGACTATTCAGGTAACCAATGTCTAAAAAATGTGGCCCCGTTATAGTGTTATAGAAAAGTTTAATTGCAGCCTACATTACCAACATGACCTTAACAAGCCATAATTGCTGGAATTAATCTAAAAGCATTGAGGTCATGAATTGACTATAAGTTCCAGTCACCAGTAACCACACAATCATATGCTGTGTCCATGAGAACCACAACCAACTAGCAGTCTAGTGCTTAGCCTGCATTTAAGTCTCAGTCCAGGTAATATGGATATCCTGGTCTGGACAAAACGCTGACCTGGACCTTAATGTACTGAAAAAGATCAGAGTTTAAATAGCAGTCATAATAAGAATAAAAAAATAGTGATCAGAAAAGCTATGATTAGATCATTACCAAATTGTTCAGCCCTAACTGATTGCAATTGTTCGTTTTTAAAACGGATCAAAGCATCTTTGCCTCTTCTTGTAAACTGAAAAACATCAGCATACGCTCAGAGGCTAATTCATGATGGTATGAAACTTTACAAAATTTAACACGTGGAAGAATCTGGTACTTGTTCAAACGTCCGTGGTCATTTCTTACCATGTCAGAACAGACTCCCTGTATGGGATAAATACTTTCTTTCGGCTCTGAGCTTGTTCGGACAGTGCAGAAATCACCTTCCCCAGAGTGAGCAAAGATTTGTTGATGCTTACGCCCTCCTATGGACAATACAACTGTCAGTACGTTTAAACACACACACAAAAATCTGGTCCTCTCCACCTGGCTCTTTTGTTTTTATGTTCTTGAAAAGCAGGCAGTCTCATTTTATTGTAACTAAAGTCTTGACAAGCTGAGTACCCTCAGGCGTTCTCCACTGGTCTGAGCTGTGGTACAACGCTCGCTGCCTGCCAAATCCACCAGATTGATCCTGCTGATGATCCTGTGGTCATGCTCTTCTCCTTCCACTAATTCTGTCTGTAGGTACACAGTTACACAATGATATGGTAAATACTAAAATCAGTGCTGCAAATATATATTTAAATATGGCTCCAATGGCTAAAATGTGAGATTTAAATGATCACGGAGTTAAAAGAAAAAGCATAAAATGAGATATTTCATTAAGCAAAACATGGAATATATATAATGTATCCAATTTATTAGTGTATATTAAAGAAGCTTTAATGACCAAGTACGGACCTTAGTCTGGGTCATGACAAGGGTGAAGACAGAGTGAGACCTGGAGCTTTTGTCATTCATACCAGTGGCAGCAGTAGCTCGCTGTTTATTTCCAAGTTCAAGCAAAGTCTGA
This sequence comes from Arnoldichthys spilopterus, assembly GCA_037974385.1. Lineage (NCBI taxonomy): Eukaryota > Metazoa > Chordata > Actinopteri > Characiformes > Lepidarchidae > Arnoldichthys > Arnoldichthys spilopterus. The sequence continues at coordinate 13,787,302 of JBBPDA010000039.1, forward strand.
GATAAAACAAGCATAAGAAACAAAAAATCGTATACAATTTTATATAAGAGCTGGGCATATGATGATCTTTATCGTTATCGTGATAAACTGTGATCACAATATGCTTTTCTGAGCATATCTTGACATCGTTAGTACTTAAAAAACACTGTCAAACTTCATGATTAGTTTTAAAGAGAGCATCATTAGTCCTGCTTAAGTGCTTTGATTTTTTGGGAAAAAATGGCACTGTTTGGCTCTTACTACATATCATGACATCGCATATCAGGAAAAATATTGTGATAAGATATTTTTGGCATATCACTCACCCCTGCTTCATTTTATATCTGGTTTAAATTAATTTCATGAACAAATATAAGGTAGTGGTGGGCAATACAGCAAAAAATATCTCAGTGTCTCTGCTGGGCTAAAAATAGTCTGCCAACAACAAAAAATCTAATATCTATTATCTGGTAGCTAGAAAATGTCCACAGATGAAGGACTAGAGAATGACCAACATAAACTGTTTAGAAGCAAATGAACTCTCATACAAGGCAAGTGTCAAAAATTGTCACAACACATCATGATATTGCTTGACATTTGATAAGTTGCATAAAAATAAATAAAACATATCAATACTATTAAAAAGAGCTAATTATGTGGTCTTTGCAATGAAACGCTGTTATTGTTTTCGAGGTCCTAACAGTATTTATGACATGCTCCAATATGCAGATCATGAAATATTGTGGCATAATTCTCACAACAGTGATACACAAAAATCCCTAATAAAAGTTGTTAATACCTGGATATCAGCATAGGAGCTAACCACGTTCCTGGAAGACAAAAGGGTCACAAAACAAAAACAGAAGTTAAGAATTGTTCATACCAGCTCGCAATAAAGATGTTCCAATGCTTAAAAAGCTTACGTTGATAGATCTGCAACATAAGGCCCATCCACAGGGTGTTCTCTGACTCGCAACTAAAACACACACACACAGTACATTAGTGTAACAGTATAACCATCCATAATATAAAGAACATTTTAACTTTCAAGAAAACATATAGATACTAATATTGCCCATTTTTCTTTATCTTCAGCATTAAGTATATTAGCAGACAGACACCGTGCTCTTCCATGGGTTAAAATTACAAATTAAATCAATCATTTTTTAAAAATCATAATTTAGTCAAGAAACCCTATATGGAGGTAGACATACTGGTGCTATCGGATCAAAATCTTGCCTCTACATATCTTTGTTTTTTACTTATTAATTTTTGTACATAATTGTACAGTAGCAGCTGTTAATGACGTGTAAAAATTTAATGACAGGCCAATAGAAGTAATATGAAGTAACTGAATAACACACTGTTACATTACCTTACACTAAAACATTGTTTCCTTCTCCTGTAACGTTAATTGAAGTGAAGTGAAAGTGACTCTTTATTACTGTGAACACGCTCAAGCACCACAACGAAATGTGACCTCTGCATTTAACCCATCACACATGCACGCGTGGAGCAGCGGGCAGCTACCAACAGCGCCCGGGGGGCAGTAGTTTTTCAGCGATACAGTAATAAACTGTTTAGATCAACAAATGAATAAAAGTGTTACATTTCACTGCCAGCTTTTAATTAACAGACTGACTGAACCTAAGAACAAAAAGTCAAACTCAAAATCAGACTCCGAAAGCTGAGGCAGTCTCAACTGGCATCTTCTTATCGAATGGCTGCGATGGGCGATACGGAGTCACAATTGTTTGACATTTTGTTTACTCACGGGCATTTTCTTTTGGTTTTGTTCATCGTTCACCACAAGTAAATCATGGATCTTCTCATTGTACACCTCAAAGTAGCTCATCTCCAGGTGACAAGTAACATCCTGTAAAAGTACATGAATATTTGCCTCTTAATAAAAAAATGGATTGAAACAGGACTCACAGAACTGAAGCCTTGTACTTTAACGGCTTACCTGATCGTCAGCTCTAGACAACCTTAAAAAAAGTGCCTCACAGAATCTGGGTATAACTCCAGCTTCTTCACCAAATCCCATCATTCTGAAAGTAATGTGAGAATACTCAAAAAACAACAACAAAAACAGTCCAACAACATTGCATAAGGCACCAAACTGGCTGCTTGTGTTAATGACTTAACACAGAAAAACACTTACGTGTAGGACTTTCCCGAACCAGTCTGCCCGTATGCGAACAGGCAAGTGTTAAACCCTTCAAAAGCTCTTTCAAGCAAAGGTTTAGCCAAACTCTCATAAATCGTCTGCTGGCTTGCAAAACGAGGGTCGGTTTCATCAAGTGAGCAAAAGGAGAAATCAAAAGAAAACGTGTAGGTTTGCTTTGTGTCCGGATGCTGAACCACTGTCTCCTGGTTGTTCATGAAAACCACTTGACGACTTTTCTCGCCCTTTTCCCTGCTCACAAGGAACAGAACACATGCAATGTGACTGTTGGATGCTTCTCTCCAGCTGAAACTATCACATATCTGAATCAGACACCTGAATGACAAAATGCATGCAGTCAGGGGCTTGGGTGTGTGGTGAGTTACCTGGTAGTAAAAGGCCTTACTCGAACTGCTACTGTCACTGCACTGTTTTCCATCTTCAGTTCTGGAGCTGGTGAAGCTGTAGTGTGGCTCCCAGCTTCAGCGGAGAGAAGGGCTTCACCTGCAGCTGGAGGCCTAGCTTTCAGGGAGTTCGGAGCTCCACTGGGTGTTAAACTCATCTGGGTTGTGGTTTTCCTCACCTGTGCTGAGCGAGGGGTGGCGATCAGGTTCCTGCTTTGATTGCTAATCAGAGGCTTCTTATTGGGAGTAGCTGGGGCCGCGGTCCTGCCCGGCTTCTGTTGCCTCTCCACGCTGGGACGCTTCACGGACACGCACTTCGACACGTCCTTCGTTGCCAGTCTTTCGAACACCTCTTTCTTCACAATTAACTTTTCGAACTGAGTTTTCCCCGTTGGTGTGGAGGTGGTCTTTCCTTCTTCTCTGGCAGTGGCAGAGACCACACTACGGGCTGCTCTCTCTGTCGTTTTAGGTGTGTTTACAGGTTGGAGTGTGGATGTCGCCTCCGTGCCCCTCAGGCTAGCCGACCGCAGCAGGGCTAAAGTGCCCGGCGTCCGGTAGTTTGGTTCTGACAGGACCACGGAGCTCGGCCAGGCTCTTTTCTCGGCCGCAGACGGAGTGCCTTTGTCCAACGAGCCCGCCCTGCTCCTCCGCTGCAAGGTTAGCCGCGGGGCCTCGCTTCGGTTCTCTGCGTTTTCTCGAGTGGCGGTTGGCTCGGCACCTTTGCTGCTCGTTTTTCGCTTCTGAAGAGTGAGGCGACCGCGAAAAGGAGCAGCGCTCGGTTTCTCCCCACGTTTACTCGTCAACGCAGGTATTATATACGTCTTGTTTACCTCTTTACTTTTGTCAAGAGCGGTTTCCTCTCGGTTCAAGTAATCCATTTTGTTTCCAACCGCTTTTACGACCAAAAAATAAAACTACTTTATAAAGGTGAAACGTTACGTGCTAGGAATTATTTAGAAGTTAGTGTGAATGATTAACAGGCTAACGGCCGCCGCCGGAGTGAAAGCAGTGTCATTACGCATAAACGCATTATCTCTTTCGTTAGAATCTTCCTTTCGTTGGTAATAACTTTACTTCCAGGTTCGTTAACCAAAAAGGCAATGAACAACCGTTAAAGCAAACAGAAATGCGAATTTGCTGGCGTGTACGATACTTTGTTTACCTTTTTTCTCGGACACCCCTCTCTACCCGGCCATCTTACCGCTGCAATTCAAAAAGCACTGATCTGACCTTATTGGACCATCGAAAGCCATCACGTCACGGAACGTGCCTCAGTAATGCCATGTATTTACACTAATTGACCGAGAGGTGGCAGCATGTCGTTACTCTTCACTGTGCGGATAAATGTAACCCGTCTATGTCCAGAAACAAAGTTGGGGAACAATACCAGAGAACTGAGTAGTCAACTTTTTGTATTTGTACTTTGGACAAGCATCTAGTGTTGGGGTATTTATTGATTTATTTATTTATTAAATATATAATGTTTGTTTTATTTAAATATATTAAATACATTTGTCCACAATTGTAGTGCAAGAATCCATTGACCAAAGTGACAGTGACTATTTGTCATTGTGAACACATTCAAGCACCACAACGAAATGTGACCTCTGCATTTAACCCATCACACGTGC
>JBBPDA010000039.1:13791582-13804977 GCA_037974385.1 Arnoldichthys spilopterus
GTCCTTGGTGCTCACCTACAAGATCATCGATGGATCATCCCCTGGCTACATGACATCACTCATCCAGACGTACACACACACCAAGTCACTCAGATCAGCGAGTGAACGCCGACTGGAGATTCCATCCCCTCGTGGAATCAAACACCACTCCAGACTCTTCACCTACATTTTTCCTCACTGGTGGAATGAGCTGCCCAGGGATACAAGATCAGCTGAGTCTCTCTCCACGTTCAAGAAGCGACTCAACACTCAACTGTTCCGTGCCCACCTGGCATATGTATGTAGTTATTGAAATTGCTCTCTGTAGCAGTTTAAGAACTTTGCGTATGTATTTATTGCAATAATTGTGTCTGTAGTAGTATAAGAACTTGGCATATGTATGTATTGAAGTTCCTCTCAGTGTAGTTTAAGATCTTGGCATGTTTATTTATTGCAGTAGTTGCTCTCTGTAGTTGTATAAGAACTTGGCGTATGTATGTATTACAGTAATTACGTCTGTTATTTATTTTATAACTACGAGCAATGCGTTGGTCTTCCGTGTAGCACCACTCTGTTACTCTATGCAATGCGAACGCTTGATTGTTTCCTCTGTCCTGAAAGTCACTTTGGATAAAAGCGTCAGCCAAATGAATAAATGTAAATGGCTGTGACACTTCGAAACGACTCATACTGACTATAGCATGCCTTACTCAGACCATTCAAGACACAGCAATTCAGCCAATACGGATCTCAGTCAACAGTGCCAGCACTGAACCGAAATCGGGCCAACTGTGCTTGCCATGTGGGTAGTGAAGATTTTATTTTTATTTTGCACCTGCCACAAACCTTAAAAACCAAACTGGTTAAGTAATTAGAAATATAACAGAGCAAGATGTTAATGTTTTAAGTACATAGGCCCCAAACCAGGGTAACTGAAAGTGTAGCCGCTTCAGGAATCATCCTCTATTTGCAAGCTGACGAAATTGCTATTGGCTAAACATTAAATGTTAACATGTTTATATTGTTTCGGTTAACCAAGATGATTATTACTGTACACCGTGATTTGGTAAGAGACTTTAATACACCAAAAACATCTCATGAAACAGAGGAAACTGCAATGAGTGAGTAGTAAAAAGCATCAGAGGTGTTAAAGAACTTATACATTATGCAACAGATCTTGATAAATGTTAATTCACAGTAAAAATTAACAGGATGTTTAAATCTTAATACATATACTGTTATTAATGGCAGTTCACGTGTAACTCTGCAAGTCATTAATGTTTATTATTTCATTATGCACTGAATATTACTTCATATGTTAACATCAAGTAATTATTAGCATTAATGTTTTCTTTTACACCCATACTGTAAAGTATAACCACTAATAAATGCAGACCAGCTCCTGATTACCTGATAGTGCCATTGCTAAGACCCTGTCCTAGGTGATCCGAGCACAACATGAACCATAGACACACTGTAAGAACAGTCAGCAGATTATTATACGCTTTCTTTTCCACTTTCTGAACCATAATGTACTGTGTATAAAATGAACCACTTCCAAATATGTCTATGTTCTACTTTTCTCCTTCTATAGCATGTAATAATACATGTCTCTAAATTCTGACTAAACTGAAAAAGGGTTATATTCCCTTTTAACACATTTGGGCCTCATTACTGATGCTGGTGCACTCCAAGGCAGTACCATTGTTTATGGGGATTTATGCCAGAGACAGTGATGGAAAACGATGGAAAACATTTATTTAATGAATGTCAAGTAAAATGGCAAATGTTTATTTCAAAAGTCATAGTTATTTCTTAGCACAGCTCCTGTCATGCCTCTTAATTATGTCAATGAGGTTGCTTTTGGTCACAATACCATCCTGTCCTTGATTACTCCTTTGCTTTGCCCTTCGTTGCTGTTCGTGGAGGTGTGGGGAGTTGAGGAGTTGTGGGGGAAGTATGGAGCCTGTGGGTTTCACTCTGTTCACAATGTCCAGAAACAATCGCTTGTTGTTGTTATTCATGAAGGTAATGGCTGTTCCTCTGTGCCCCAGTCTCCCTGCTCTGCCAATCTGTAGGCACAGGTACATATTAAAAGCATAAATAGGTCATCGCACTACAATCCATAATGACATGTTTGGTGCACACACACTGTGATTATACTACTGCTGCATTCCAGTCCCAGATGTCATCACCTTTAGTGGCTTGCAGAATACACGTGCACCATACCTGATGAACATACTCATCCATGTTAGTTGGCATGTCAAAATTCACCACCAGCTTGACATTGACCAGGTCCAGTCCTCTGCCCAACACACCTGTACTAACCACCACTTCAAACTGGCCCTCAAGCAGACCCTTAAAGAAAAAGAAGAATTCAACTAATATTAATACTGGAAGTTAATATTGGTGGAATGGACTATAAACATAAAACTTTACAATTAACTTTTACGTCAAAAGTTACCTTCACGATTTTATTGCGTTCCCACTGTGTCTTATCAGAGTGAATAGCGACTGTATTTAAACCCATAACCTTCTGCACAGCCTCACATAAAAGGTCTGCTCCCAGCTTGCAGTCCACAAACACTACTACTGGTGGCTGGTAGAGTTTTCCATCCTGTGAAAAAGGGAAAAAGCAAAATAGTTTAACCTGCCAAGTCTTAAAGCATGGAAATGTATGAGGCTTAATGCCAGAAAAAAAGAATATATATGAAGCTATAAGGGCTTTCTTTACCCTGTTACTTGGATAAAGCAAATGCCCTCATGAAAGAGTAAGAAATGTGTTTTAAGCTCCTGAAACCTTATTGTATGTGATAACCATGATGACATGATGTACAGTTTTAAACTTGAAATGGGTCCATGAGAGCAAACACATTTCCTGCTCCCTGCTGTATGAGAAAGGTGTGGTACATTTCTCTTTCCCTGGATTAGGACCATAGCTGAATAAAACCAGCCCCATTTCCTGTAAGGTATGGGAGGAATTTCAGCAGCTGTATAAATATGGTCCGGCATTTTCCTGCTCAATTAAGCTCACATAAGAGCGAAGTAAATTTTTATTGCCTGGTGGAAAAGAACGTGCATGGATATGAAACGTGGTGTTTTATCATTACTTACATTTAAAATCTCAAAGAGCTTCTTTTTCTTTGATGGCTCCTCTACCCAGAGAATGATCTGGCGAACATTAGCACAGGGTTGGTTTTTCTGGCCAATAGTGATGCGTACAGGGTCCTGTGTCAGACGTGATGCTAACTGTTCGGTTCCTGCAGGGATTGTGGCTGACGTCAACAGAGTCTGATGGTCTTCAGGAACTTGCTCCAAAATCTCAAGCACCTGCTGCTGGAATCCCATTTTGAGCATAGTGTCTGCCTAAAGTTAAAAAATTACAGACTGAAGCAAAACGGACTAAATAAAAAAAGATTCCATCAAAGAATGAACGATAAACCATACCTCGTCAACAACAACAACCCTCACAGAGTCAAGTTGTACAGCCTTCTGCTTAAGAATCTCGAGGAGACGGCCGGGTGTTGCAATCACAATCTGTAGGAAGGAACATGCAATTAGGCATATGTTGTAAGCTTTGGTGCATCTGTGAAAAACTTTGAATTGCATTAAACTGAAAGTTAGAAAACCTCTTGCTGCAGTGCACAGAGCTCACGGAGGCTGCTATGCAAGTATAGCTGTGAACAATACCTTGATCTTCTGCTTAAGTCGATGGAGCTGAGGGGGTAAAGGCATCCCTCCTACAAGCAGAGCAGTTCTCATGTTGGGTAACCCCATAATCAGCTCCTTTGTTTGTTGTTCAATCTGGATAGCCAGCTCTCTGGTCGGAGTCAGAATAACACTTGTAGGATTAGGGGAAGTACTGGCTGCACTCTGAAAGGCAAACAAGCATAGGCATGAATAAGGCTACCAAAATAACAAATTACACAAAGAATAAAAACTATTAGAGTAGGAAGCGATTATTAGGGTCAAAGTTTACCTCTACTTACTGACATTTAGAAGCATTTTTACACAATTAGTTGAAATTTTTAAAAATATACATACTTTCATTTCCTAATTACTAACTAGTAGCTTAATCCTAACAGCAAAAATGTACAAATTAAAAATCACAGATTCAACCTTTGTTCTTTTTTCACTATGAGTTTAATAAATATATATTTTTTCTTACAAATCTATTAAATCTACATTTTTTTAGTACTCATCTCAAATCAGTATTGCGATTATAACATTATATATTGTGATTGGAATGTTTTTCAATATATTAAAGGGTCCAGATCATGCTTCTCTAATTAAAAAAGCTTGTAGTATGTTAGTAACCTTAAAGGTTCAAAATGTACATTCATTCCCCCATCCATGCAGTCCGTATACAGAAACTAAGCTTCAAAAACAGCCAGTTTTCAAATCACAAAATAGTGTTTGTGATGTCACAAAACCAACACATTTACATACATCTCATTTAGCCTACTATGGTTTAGCCTAGTCCCTTCACATGGAGGTTTTAAGATGTTCTGTGATTGGGTAGAGACTCATTTGCATATTGGAGCCTTCTGTGATATCAGTAGGACAGAAATCGATATTGCAATAACATACAATATATCGTGCAGCCTTATTTCCTATTAATGAAAGTCTACTGAAGTTGTTTAAGTATAGACAAAAATTATCTTCAACTTAGTTACCATCTGACTTTGGCATACTCTATGTTCTCAAAGGTTTTTTTTTTTTTTTTTACCTCTAATGAATGAACAACCACTGGAAGGAGGAAAGCAATGGTCTTTCCAGAGCCTGTGTCAGCTGTGGCGATCACATCTCTCCCAACTAACCCTACAGGGATCATCTGCATCTGTATAGGTGTGGGGACCTCATAGCCAGCCTTCTTCAGGTTCATGCTGAGGGCTTCTGGAAAGTGGCAGTGCTCAAATTCAATGATAGGTCTGCTGATTTCTTGACCATGTGCAACAATTCCCAGTTCCTTCTTCACTCTGTCAACCTGTTCTTCTGACAGTTCGGCAATGAAGGGATCCTCCTTGTAGGAGTAACCCAGATCATGGGCATCAACATTGTTTACAGTATGATCAGTGCATGTTGGTGCAGCAGGGACGCTTGTGCTCTTATGCTTGGTATTGGAGAACACCTTTTCTCCAAGGCCCATGCACATTTGGGCCAGGTGACTGGCCTTGCACTCTAAACTGCACACATCATTGTCGGTGCTGTCGCAAATGTACTCTCCATAACGGCCACACATTACACACACAGGTTCCCCAGGCTCGGGCCATCTTTGGCTCTTCTTGAAGGATTTCACTGGTTCCTCTTGGTTTTCCTCCTCCTCTGCTGCCTCAAGCTTTCCCGGTAAGTCTCTCTGCTCGTGCTGTAACACTGGCTCCTCTGTAACTTCCAATGGTGCTTCTTTTCCACTGCCTGGTGTTACTGAAGAGCTTATGTGTTCACTAGGCAAATCTTCAGCGACTAACGACAAAGTGGAACCAGTTTCCTCTGAGCTCGCTTTGCTTTTCTTTAGCTCTGGAGTGTTTTGGTGATTATCCGAGTTCCTCTTGACCTTCAGGGATCTTGGCATAAACATCCTGGCAGACTTATAACGACATATTTAGCTAGCAGTTTTGGTTAAGAGTTTAGGAGTTTAAATGCAAATTTTTAGTCTGAACATTTAATCACAAAGAGCTCAAAACGCCTGCGGTTTAACGGCACTGTGTGGTGTCGCACAAATGTGACGCAATTGGCCATTGGAATTCTGGGTGGTGTAGTTAAATACAAGCAGACAATTATTTACCGCCTAGAAGGTTTGGACTTATATGTGGGAGTGGTTTATTCTTGGGATAATACTGTATGTTAATTATTACTGTGAAAACTTATAGCGCCACTGACAACTAGAATTTAAAAATGTTTCGGCGAATATCTGCGTTTTTATTGAGCACCAGACCAGAACATCTCATCTTTGTAACGTAATTTAAATGTGTTAGCAAACAGTGCGTTTACATTCAGATTGCAATTTACACTCACAAAAATAAGTGACACGCTTTTTATATGTTATATCATAATGAAAAAAATAAGCTTTCCTTGCTCCCAGTCTCATTCCCTGGTCAGTTTGTTGATGTTGGGCGGATCGCGCATGCGCACTAAGGCCGTCCAGGACGGTGCGGCAGGAAAACCGCAGCACAGCGTGGATGAATAGAGGTCCGCTAGAGGAGGGAATACCGTAAATATCCAAGCGGGGGACTGCAGGATATGAAAGAGCAGTCCGAGTTCACGGACAGGACAAAGACGACTTGAATTGGGATCTCGCTTTCAGGCCACCCGAAGCCCACAATGCTTGTTTCTTTAAGAGGGGATCGCTAACAATCACACAGGGATCAGAATGGATGACAGTATCTGGGCTGTACCCCACTTTTCAGCTCCGATTTGACCACGATGAATAAAAGCGCCTAGTGAGTAGAGAGTCGCTTAGAATTGAACTGAATTACATGGAGAGGAAGTGAGATGGGCAAAAATCACCAAAAGTTAGCCCTGAATGCAGTTTTGGTGCAGTGAATTCCTTAGGAAGGATGTCATCTTCTGCTCTGGACCTGTAGGCGACCACACGGCTGGTGCTGGCCCTTCTTCTGCCTGTGAATATGGGGGATCTGACGGAAGCAAAGGATTGCAAAAAGACTTTTGTTGTTCCTGCAATTAAGTCTTTTGACCATTATGATTTTAACAGAGCTAAAATCCGTGCGAGTCTTACATGGCTTGTGGCCAAAGCCTTTGGGACAGGTAGGTGGCGTCCTTTTCTTGTTCTTGAGGCTTTTTTGTTCCGTTGTATCGTTTTGTTAAATAAATCGATGGTTTGATATTTTACTAAACACCTAGTTTTATATTATTCTAGGTTTTTGCATTTTTCGGCAGTACATAATATAGAACATACCATTATTTTCAGGTGAAATTATGATCAATCGGTTCTATTAAGGTCATTGATTTTATTGGAAGGAAGGCGTATTCTGCCCAAACTACCCAGCATTTATTACCCAGTGTTTCAGTCATGACCTGTTTCATTATAGAGAAAGGTCTGTAAAAAATTATTATTGGAAATCCAGTGAGATTTGTTGGGTGTGAGTGAAATGTCATGTTGATATGGCCATTCACATGTTTCAGTCATCTCATTACAGGTTTATTCAGTCACATAATCAGTGGTATGTTCTATACCATTGTACAGTGTCCTGTTAAATACAGTAGACTTTAAAGGGCCACTATCAAGAAGTGTTTTTTTTAATTATTTTTTTACAAGTATTGGCAGAGCAACATTTTGGTCCTAATCAAATAATTGACACTGATATATAAAACTGATATAAATCCTTTTTCAGCTCTTTGAGATCTTTTTAAAGAAAACAGCCACCAAATCCATGAAATATTTCATTTGGAACATTTGAAAAGGAAAAAAGTGCAATGCAGTGACATCTTACAAAACTCTGCGCTGTTCTGAAAGAGCAGGAATAATGTGGATCCCCTGATTTTGCAGAAACTTCAGTGAGGGGTAGAATCAATGGCAAAGATCAAGCTGTGATTAAGGCAAATGGCGGGTGTATTTAATTCACTAATCTTTCAGTAAGGATTAGTGAACAAGGGTTTAATCTTCTTTGAGAAGTGTAATTTGAAAAAAAGGTAATATATTTGCATGAGTAATTAAATAGTTCTTGGAAGTGGATGCTGACTTTTGTACCCAGCTGTATGCAGAAGTCACACACCCATGTCTTGGCATTTCTGTGCACTTGATGCACTCTGATGTGACCTTTTGTGCACTTTGTTATAGAGAAACAATGGCACATGAGACTGAATGGTCGTAGAGTTTGAAATTTGGATACAGTGTTTCACCGTAAAATTTTGAATGTTTATTTCTTATTATTTTTAATAGTTATACACCTTTACCTTTCACTGATCAACAGAATGCAGCAGCACATCTGGTCTTCAATACACCAAACTCTCACACAACACTTCACTGCTGCAAACCCTTCACTGATTAACTGTGGTGCCCACATCATATTTAAATTGCTGATGCTTGCTTACAAAGACAAAAATGATCCAGCCCCTGTTTACCTATAAGCAATGATTAAACCACAGATCACAGCTTGCCCTGTTAGAGCGTCACCGTCAGCCCCACTGGACCCCCAATACCCTAAAACCAAAGAAAGACATCAAGGCTCTCCTCAGTTTTGGCACCTAAGTGGTGCAATAAACCGTTAGAGCTGCAGAGTCTCTCACTGCCTTCAACTGATGACTGAAGACCCACCTCTACACAGAGCACTTAGGGCTATAACTACATGTCCCAACAGAACTAACAAACTTAATGCTTAGCATAAATAATTAAAAAAAATAGTTTTCTGTACAAAGGATTAGCATCAGCTCACATAGAATCTTGGTTGACTAGAAAGTCTAGGCTTTCTTTGAAGACTACAAAGCACCCATGTACTTATTTAGGTGTAAATTGCCCACTAAGAAAACATGAGCGCCACCTTCTTGTATCTTCATGTTTCTTTTTAGCATCCCTTCTTCATAGAAAATGCTTACAACAGTAAACAATTCATCAGGCAGATAAAATGCACAAATAAGCGGTAGAGCCAAGCTGAGTGTTGTGGAGGTGTTTTTTTGGTCTCTCTGAAATAACAGTCTAACCAATGTGACAACCATCTGGATGGTTTCACACCACCTCTTTAGCATACAGTCAGCTGTTCCTGTCCACATGAAGTGTACAATGAAAACACACGCTGTTTCCATTGAGATATTTCATTATCTGCCATCTCATTCTGGTATGTCCTTGTACTTGAGGACTGTGGGAGGTTTAAGCTCTTTAGCTTGATTGACAGACACCCCATGTCTTCTAATGGGCAGGAACCTGGGGACCACCCAGTGATGTTTGCTGATTGCAGGCCGTATAGGCCTAACTTCAGAAGACACTGACCAGGTGCGTCAACAGTAAAGGAACAGAATATATTGCCATTATTGGGAGCACAGCATAGTTGAATTTAGTGAGAACTTTTGGACATGTCACACATTCCCTGCAAGGTCCTTTTTACCTCACCCCAATTTAATTAATTTAAAAACCCGAAGCTTCTTTTTTGAGTTGGCTGTCCTAAAGTGATGGTTCAGCAACAAAGTCAAATCAGTTTTTCCTCTTAACCCAAATGTTTTCAATCAGACTGAACATATTTGGTGTCTGCAGTAGAGCTACAAATCACAGTGTAAGAGTTTCCTAAAAAAATGGACAAAAGCCCTTTATTTAGCTAAGAAAAAGCAATTTTTTTATGCCTGAGTGTGTGCACATCTGGCTACATAAGCCTTGTAGCTTCAGTGTAAAACCGAAAAATGTAAGAAACTAAATGGACCGATCGACAGTCAAAATGTTTCAATCTTACGGTTTAATCTTAGTCCCCTGGACTAATGCTTTGGTTTTTCCAACCCAATACTAACTCCAAGTCAAACACTACTGTACGGACTTAGCTTTTGCTTTGGGTTTTGTGTGGTCACAGTCACCTACTTAAGCTGTTATTTGTATGTGGGATTTTAGCATTACTCCGTGCTGCCCTGGCTTTATAATACTCTCATGGGAACGTTATGTGTTGTGCTGATCCTAAAAATTATTTCTGGGGCACCAGCCACAGAGGCAGGCCTGGACCAGCGCCTGTGTTCCTGCTCCAACTGCACTGTACTTTCTAGTATATAGCTGTGTGAGCTGTTTGGCGTGTGTTACACACATGGTTTGGACGGAATATGCGGTGTTTGATTGTTCCAACAGGCTGATGTCTCCTAAGCCCCAACAAAAAATTCTGTTTTATGTCCTTTTTGTCTCTGTGACGAGACTCTTGAGAAGCTCTCGGGCATAGACGTAGTGCATTAATCGATAAAGCACCCCATAGTTGCCATAGTAACCAGAGTCCAGCAAGAGGTGGTCATGTTTTATGCTCAAGTTGTCAAGGCCCGGCTTCTCAGATTATGTTCAACTGTTGATATAAACCATCTTTTATACTTTTTGGTGGAATTGTTTCTTTCACATATCTGTTCTTTTGTTCCAGCTGTTGCCAAAAATTAGGACTGCACAATATATAATCTGTATTATTATTACAATAATGGTCTCTATGATACTGAATCACAGAATACTGCAATATGAGCCTCTAACCAGTCACAGAATGTCTTAGAACTTCTATATGAAGGGGTGGGGCTAAACTGCTGTTTTAGGACAAGTATTGGACTGTAATTACAGTATTTATCTTCAGGCCTGTTTGAGCTGCACCAGTCATTCCTGAGGAGGTACTGTAATCTAAATAATTTACCGAAAGATGTGTGATTTTAATCCAGTGTGAACCTGAAGTCTGAGAGTAAATTCTGATGTGAGCAACCTTCTGTGATGTAAATCGGTAATGTCTATTTTATGTTAATGTAATTACATTATTATTATTGAATGTGACGTCATTGCGAACATCCAGATTAAAATATACATTAACTTGTAAATTACTCTGATATTTGATATCATCTGGTATTATTACCCTTACCTCCCAAAATATTACTAATCCAGTTAGACTAGTACTTAATATACTTATGAGGTCGCACAGTGTACTTAAAACACAGTAATTTACTGGTAAACTCTCCTGTAAATATTGCAGCTTTAGGCAGGGCTGCTCAATTATATCATAAATCATAATCATGATTGTTTTGTTCAATATTGCAATCACAATTAATTGTGTAACAAGTTTTTCACTGTATTTGTTGTTGTTCTTGTCACTTGTCAAAGTGTTTCTGAACAGGTGAATTGTTTTTGCCTTTCACGTTGACCTAAGGCTCTCTTTTTGTCTCTATCTTTGCTTCCCCAGAGAGTGTCCCGGATGACCTGAAGGACCCCTTTTACACTGATCAGTACGAGCAGGAGCACTTGAAGCCGCCGGTGGCCAGCCTGCTGCTGTCTGCTGAGCTGTACTGCCGCGCTGGAAGCCTGATCCTGAAAAGTGATGCGGCCAAGCCCCTGCTGGGTCATGATGCCGTCATCCAGGCTCTTGCTCAGAAAGGCCTGTATGTCACCGACCAGGAGAGACTGGTCACTGAGAGAGATCTGTGCAAGAGGCCCATTCAGATGGTGAGCGACGCTGTCTTTCTCAAAAACTTCCGAGTGTGTGTGTCTTTAATACAGTAATTTTTATGTCCTCCACATCTCAAAGTAAAATGCCTGTGTTTGCAACTTTACTTTTTCTATCTACGATCATCAAATCAGTCATAGTGCTGTATTGCTTAAAGAGAGAGTTTAGGCAAAAAAAACCATTTGCACAGACCTGTTACCCTAAACTGCAAAGCTTTGGGCACCCCTGGTAAAATTATGTGTTGCGAATAATTGAAATCGAAATTGAATTGAATAATTAATAATTACTATTTATTTGCAAAATTTAATATTTTGCTGGAAATATCTAACATAGAATGAAAATGAAAAAGAATGAAAAAGTTATTGCATATTTTGTATTTTAGATTTTTCCAATATGTTAAATTTAAACAATATTTAAGTGTGTTGCTAGTGGAGGACATCTTATTGCCACATAAAAATCAACAAAATATTTTCATTTGCCTGAGGGTGTTCAAAGTTAAAATATGACATGGCATTTGATCCGCCAAGACAGGTTTGATGTTTGAAGTTTGTGTCTTTAGTTTTGCCACCGAGTGGTTATTGTAAGGCTCATGGGCAAATGGATGGACATGTTATTGCTTAAAACCATAGAATTGAGATTTTCTGCACTACTTTAGCTTTATGGCACCTCTAACAGTCATTCTTTCAAATGATGGGGTCCAAAATGGTTGGAACATAGAGGAATGAACAACTTGAGCTTCTCAGATAACCCTGCACTGTTAACAGTCTTTTCAGAAATGTCGTGAACTAGCCTGGTTATGTAATCTGTGCTTCACTGCTCATATGCATGTTTTCATCCATTAAATTTGAAACTACTGTCATCTTGAGGTCTTGTAAAGGGTTCAACAACCCAGTCCTTTCTGTTTAGTCCAAGCAACTGGGTTGGGTTAGAGATGTAAAGCATGTGCTGAGACCTGTCTCCCATTTGTTTAACTCCTGATGGGATCCTCTTGTAGCATCTTTCACATTAGACACAAACTTGTATATGGATGATTTAAATATTCAAGTTTAATCATAGGTATAGGGCTTTTGTGTGTAGCTTTTTTGACCTTAAAATTGTCTTTGGCAGTTTATCAGCATGCTTCCTTCCTTTATTTCTCTCTTTGTCAGACCAACCTGAGTTTAAAGCGGCTGCTGATGTTACATAGGCCGAAATCTTCTCTCACTTTACATGTCCCAATTACAAGCTTTTTCTTTTCAGTCCTTTTTACCTTCTACTGTCTCTCCCAGTGATGTGACTAAGCTCATATAGATGGCAGTTTGATTATGTGCGTGCTGTTTAAAAGAGGCCCTTGTTGTGCGAGTTATATCCTGTTGATTCATAATTGCCCTGGAGTAATTTGCTGTACTTCTGGCTCCATCATCCCAAACAGAATATATCTCTGCACACATAATAATTCATTCCCCACATATAAATGTCATCTGGAGTTGGTTTGTTTGACTAATTGAATAGGCTGGAAATGAACTATTGTCATTCATTTTATTAGTCATGTATGTGTCAGTGTGGCTTGATCACATTATTTATATTTGTTTGTAGAGGCTGCATTGCCAGGTATGGGTTTAGTATTTGAAAGAAACAGTGCATACAGAAATGATAAACCTATTATCTTAATAATCGTAAATCATAAAAAAAAAATAATGATTTTTTATAAGCCCTTCTTGAATTTTCTCCTGTACTTATACTCTCTGTTTCACATGAAGTAAACAGTAGGGAGTGGTGGCCTAGTGGTTAGGATGCTGCCTTTGGGACCTGAAGGTTCCTGGTACGAGTCCAACAGCTGGGTGCTGTTGATAGCTGCTCGCTGCTCCATGTGTGCATGTGTGATGGGTTAAATGCAGAGGTTACATTTTGTTGTGGCGCCTGAGTGTGTTCACAATGACAAATAGTTACTTTCACTTCACTTTCACTCCAAGTATTATTTCTGGTTCACACTCACTCAACATGTTGTCTTTAAATTTATAAAAAAGAATATAACTTACAAATATAGCTTACAAAAATAGCTCAACTCTTATAAGAGTTTCTGTCTACTCTGTCTGCTTAGTTGCCAGTTTCCAGTTTTATGAAGTGGGCTAGATTGAAAATGCACAGATATTTAAAGTTGCCGTTTTTGGAAGAATATGAGAGTAAAGTTGCAGAGAGAAGAATATGAGAGTAAAGTTGCAGGGAGAAGAATATGAGAGTAAAGTTGGAGGGAGAAGAATATGAGAGTAAAGTTGCAGAGAGAAGAATATGAGAGTAAAGTTGCAGAGAGAAGAATATGAGAGTA
>JBBPDA010000039.1:13820568-13836520 GCA_037974385.1 Arnoldichthys spilopterus
CATGCATATCTAGTCCCTTGCATTAGCAGACAGCAAGCTTATTTATTTTAATTTCTTGATCTGATGACATTATTTCTTAGGAACCAGTCCATGTGATTGAAGGGTCACAGGTTCAAGTCCCAGCCCAGGTCCTGCTACACTGGTCCCCAGGTGCTGTTGATAGCTGCCCACATGGATGGGTTAAATGTAAAAGGGATGGGTGATATAGACTTAAACTTGTATCACAATATTTCATGGTATATTTTCAGTAATGATATAAATGACAATATGAAAATAAGCCATTCAGTGTTATCTTTTTGGCCCCACAGTCCTGAAAAACTTTGATCAAAAACAGTCAAACTTAATCCTGACCATCAAATACTAAAACAGAGGTCTTCTAATCTGGATTTTCTAATTACCAGAAGTTAACTGAAACGCTGTAGTTGTAATGTGTTTTATTGGTGGCATAGAGTCAATATAAACTGGTGATTACAAAATCCAGGACTGGATTCGGGATCCAAGGCCCATATTGAAGACCTCTGTGCTAAACCATAGCAGTTAGTGACAATACAAAACAGAACAGGAATTTTGTTCGCAAACTAAAATTTCAGTGAAAATGCAAACACCAATACTTGGAGAATGTGTAGCATAACCCTTGGAAACACAGATGGAAATGTAAAAACGGTGTTCTTTTGTAAATGTGCAAATCATAATTAAATAGTGTAAATGTGTGAGATATTGGGATGTCTATGTTGCAGCAAGAATGTGAACATGTCATCAGCGATATTCTTATCATGGGGAGGAATAGTGCCAGCATATCATGGACAATACCTTATGGCACAGCCTTAATTAAATGCAGAGGTCACATCTCACTGTGGTGCACTTTATTTGATGGGGTGTGTTCACAATGACAATTAGTCATTTTCATTTCATAAGTTCTAAGTTGTTGATCCTTTGCTCCTTGTAAAATCCCATAAGCATGTTTAAAACAATGAACACTGTAATAAACTCTGCTATCATTAGCCTTTTGTTTTCTTTTCCTTATATTTCATCCCCTCATTGTCTATGAATTCTCAGTCCTCATTTGTGTGTGTATGGGATGCAGTGTGAGACACACACACTGCATTGTGGAGAATGAATGGATGGCCCCCGAGCACAAGCAGTAGGAGCCACAGCCCTTTCTCAGAGAAGATTATCTCTAATTGGGTCGAGCAACAGGGGATGGACGCAGCTGTTTCCAGGGCAACCGACTCAGGAGGGCTGGCTGACGGAAGTGATTGTCAGTATGAGGGATGGGTGGCTCTTGTTGGCTTTGTGATCAATGAGAAACTTTCTTTTTTGTGTCATTCTTGGTGAATGGTTGCAGAGCGCCCACCTGGCGATGATTGACACCCTGATGATGGCCTACACGGTGGAGACTGTGAGTGTGGAGAAGGTGGTGGTGTGTATGCAGCAGTATTCCACAGACTACGCTGAAGGAGATGTGCCATATGACACAGAGGATGCTGTCACCAGCTGGATGAATAAGGTAGTCACAGCCGACCTCTCTGACTATTGACCTTGTCTGTAGACTTTGGGGAACTTATGTATTGTCCCCTTCCCACCACTGACCAGAAAAAAACTTAAGCGAATCAAATTGAATGAATAGCAGTTGAGAATGAGAATTCCATCATGATATTTTGCTGTGGAGCATATTTTATCCTTGCCATTTTGACAAGAACGGGCACACAATGGCTGCAGCATGTGAGTTTGGTCTTGGTCTCAAAATAATTTGTCTCCGCCGCTTTTTATTACTGAGCTGCATGGTTTTGGCTACAGAAATTACATCTAAAATGTGCCAGTAAAACTAAATTGCCTTTGGCTTTGTCACCCTCCTCTGGTGCAAAGGAAACCGTCCCAGATATCCAGACTGCATATTTAGCGTATACCCTTGGTTTTACATGTAAAAAAACATTAGTAATAAGTTTCCGCAGTTCATCATTTTTCCAACACTAGTGTATGTGTGTATATATATATATATATAGTTGGCATCTCTGTGACTTGCCTAAGGGACGTCCCTTATGGGCCCAAGCTCGGACTGTTTACATTCTCATGCAGGTCAGCTGTGCTGCCAAGCGCCAACCACAGTGTGCACACACACACACACACACACACACCACACACACACACACAAACACGCACACACATACAAACACAAACATGCACACACATACACATGCACACACACACACACACAAACACACACTCACGCACACAAAACCATGCACACTGTCATTTAAACTACATTAACAAAACAAGATTACATAACAAGGAACTTATTGCTATTACACTACACTTTTATTATCAGAACTATTATGAATTACAGTTTATAGCACCAAATACTCTTTTCACAAAATGCCAATCAGGCTTAATACAAGATTTTTTTCTGAATCCATTTGCAGCCGTGATTGAATGCTGTACTAAATGCTGTGTGGTGTTACTCTCCCATGTGAAAGGTGAACGAGTACTTGAAAGAAATCATCATGCAGGAGCAGAGGAGGAGAGAAGCACAAAACGCAGAGCCTGTTGAGAACCCGAAGGTGAGTGGGTGGGCTAACTGTGAATTCTCTGAATCCTCCTTTAAAGAGCCTCAGTGATTAGTCTACTGTAGCTGCTGATAGAGAGAGAGAGAGAGAGAGAGAGAGAGAGAGAGGCTTATCCCTTATACCTGGACCTTAGCTTAAAGTGATGGTTTGGCATGAAAGTTTTCCATCAGAACCACAGTAATCTTGCTGTTAACCACCTCATATGTGCGCACACAGCACACAGGAGGGTTCAAATCTGTATCCCTCTGGGCCTGCAGTTTTATAAGTATATCACAGTGTGTACCCCTAATGATCAACAAATGTTTGCTGTCTTTTAAAAGTTACTTTAATTTGTCACTGGAGCAACAAGGCTGTTGTAGCTCCCACAAGTAAGGGACACTTGGGTGAAAGTACAAACACAGTTCAGTCTTTTAGATGGATGTTACTGCTGGTTTCAGCTATGCTACACAATGCTGTCTGACTTTATATATAGCGGTATGTTATACAGTGTCAGAGACCACATAAGAAAGTTTTTTTCAGATTACTTACCCAGTCAGTGTGCTTTGAGGCAAATATATGATGTAAGCATGCAGTTTACATGAGGCTAACTGGTAAAGTATAAGCTTCTTTGCTAATTAGTTCCATTAGCCTTATAGGTCCAGTGCAAAGCTAAAGAAAAAAAATTCAACCTGAAGAATATTGTGTAAATTAGTTTTTTCTTGCAAACTTACATTAAACTGTGACATAACACTGCAGTGTAATGCAGAAATGAAACCTGACATCAAGCGGTTCCTCTCTACCATTAATACATGGTGTTAGGGCTGTGTAATTAATCAGATTTTATTTTTAATTATAATTTTGCTTTCCAGTCATCATAAAAAGATCATAAAGATCGAACAGTTATTACGCCACCTTCCATTTTGCAATGATTCATTAGTTTTGCCTTGTGTTACCCCTGGATTCCACTAGGCTTTCCAGAATTTCAGGTGTTTTAGAGCTGATTGCAGCGACACTAGACGAAGCTTCTGATTCTGACATGTTGAGTTATATATAATTAAATAATATCTTTTTAAATATTTATTTATATATATATATATAATTTAAAACAAAATAGTATTTGTATCCCTGATCTCAATAATGAATAAAATAATCGTGGTCCTGATATATTCCATAATCAAGCAGCCCTAGTGTTAGCGTATAAAAAGCTAGAGGAAAAAGAGGGATTGAGTTTGTGTATTAAAAATCATTTTGAGAACAAATCTTGAAAAGATACAAACAAAGCATAAAAGGAAAATTCAAATTGCCAAGTCCCTCTTACTATAATGAACTGCATGTCAGTACAAAGTGTAGATGGTAAATAAGCAGTAATTTCTCATGAAAGCTCACTGCAACTGTTTTGTTCCAGGGTTATTGACTGTGTTCATATCCGTAGATGAATCTGTGTAAGTTGTTGCTAAGGTGATCCATCAACAAATTGTGCTACGTGACACAAATGCTATGTCATGCTTGTAATGATGTATGCCAAGGTGCTGGCTCAGGGCTCTCTGGCTTTGCTGAGTCATGGGCTCATTTTGGAAGCACGTCCTGACCCTCTGGAATCTTTCAGTTTGATGTCACAATGTGGACGTTTTGCTGATGTGTGTGCTTTCCTGCATTCCACAGTCTTCCTCCTGAGGACCCAGCCGTTCTGGCACTGAGGGTAGACATCATCCTCACTGTTTTTCCCCCTCCTTTCCCCCGTAAGCCCTGGGTTATCCAACTGTTAGAGGCCCGCTATGCCCCATGCTCTTGGACTTTGTCCCCATTTAAACTCGCATGGCCTGCTGTCAGGACAATGGTGACTGGCACACTGCCACAGACCTGCATGCATCCTCATCTCTGTGATTGTTTGACTCAATGCATGTTGGTTCCAGTCCAAATACAGAACCTTGTATACTGTTCCAGTCAGAGGCTTAGACATATACACTCACACAGGTGTAAAGAGAGTTCTTCTGGGAGCATTTCCACAGATAGTGCCACCTATATTTATTCTTGAATTAAAAGCTTGCACTAAATTCCCTAAAGACCCTTCCAAAGTTTATTAGGGAAGTTAGGTTTAGGTTCTATATTGAACTTTGATGTTCAAAAAAAAAAAAAAAACATTCAAAGCTATCTTCTACGTTATATTCTTCAAAGTAGCTCCCCATTGCCTTGAAGTCAGCTCCACACAAAGGGTGGAATTCTGTAATGCAGATTCAAGAGCAGCCACCTGGGATTCTTTCCACATATGATGAGCCTATGTTTTGACGACTGCTAAAAACCACTAGTTTAAAGAGGCTTTTTAGTAGAAGCTCCTAAATGGGACAGTGCGGTGGTGCAGTTGTTACCCAGGACAGCAAAAAGGTCATGGGTTCAATCAGTCACCCCACGAGTGCCTTTCTATATGGAGTTTGCAAGCTCT
Organism: Arnoldichthys spilopterus; assembly: GCA_037974385.1. Lineage (NCBI taxonomy): Eukaryota > Metazoa > Chordata > Actinopteri > Characiformes > Lepidarchidae > Arnoldichthys > Arnoldichthys spilopterus. The sequence continues at coordinate 13,825,552 of JBBPDA010000039.1, forward strand.
CCTCATGTTTGTGTGAGTTTCCTTTGGGTCCTGCCCCACTGTCCAAAGGACTGCAATAGGTTGACTGGATACTCTAAATTGCCCATAGGTGTGAGTGTGTGTGAATGGATGTCTATCTATGTGTTGCCCTGTGATAGGTTGGCCTTTCCTGGGTGAACCCTGCCTTGGGCCTTTAGTCAGCTGGGATTGGCTCCAGCTTCCCCATGACCTGAAATGGATAAGTGGTTTGTATAATAAAAGAATGATTAAGCTTAATTAACTTTACTATTCATATTTGTATAATAAACAGTCATTATAGACAAGCAAAAGATCACATTTCTCAACCATTATGAAATCAGTATTGTCCAACCTTTTGAAGCTGATACAGTAAGTGCAATAACAGCAATAATATAAGAATTCAGCAAATTATATGAAATAGTAAATCAAGGCCAGAATGCAAAATAGATAAAACACTTTGCTGTTGATTTTAAACCACAAAATTCTTTACCAACCCTTTACAAGCAATCCACATATACCTAGACTTATATATGATAGTAGCAAATGCGCTGATCAACAGGGGGCTGCCTGGAGGAAAAAGCTGCTCATCAGCTTTCATCAAGCAGTCACACGTTCTTCAAAAACATGAGATGCAATGTTTTCTTTCCTGACACCTATAAACCAAAAGCTCCAAAATGAGCAGACTACCAAACCAGGGTCTTAACAGGGCAAACAGGGACACATCCCTTTCAAGTATATGAGATGTTGTATCACAATTGTGACTAAAGCCAGCCGCTTAATTTAAAAAAAGGCCTGAAAAAAAATTATGGATTTCAGTGAGCAGAGATGTGGTCTCTGAAGGCTCTGTGGACTGGAGCTGTCAGTCTGAGATTTCACAGTGAAGTGATCTACATGCTAAAGGCTGTGCAGTCTCTTACCCATCAGTGAGGTGCGTGCGTTACTGAGAAAGTTTGTCCCGCCCTGCCCTGAGGTTGTTGCTGGACTAAGCATATGAAGCTAATGTGAGCAGTCAGTTCTCAGAGGCACTGGGTGTGTGTGTGTGCGTGCGCCTGTTAGTGAGGCAATGCGACAGCTCTCAAAAGGACAGCACCAGTGCTGAGCAGTGGAAGGTCAGTTCATTACACAGCAGCAGAAAGAGCCTGGAAGCCTGTTAAGGACAGATGTGGTGTTAAATGAGAACAGCACTGTTTGCACACTCCAGCACTCATCCCAAAAGTCAGTCAGACAAAGTATGTTTGATGTTCTGCACCAGAGCATCGTAGCTAACTTAGCTAACAATTTGTGAAAGTTTATAACCTGGCAGATAAGCATTATGCAAACTGCGTATCATCACACACTTGCTGCAACCCATAAGGCTTATATGCTTTCTGATAGACAAGACAAGTTTACTATATAGGACATCATACACAGGGGTCATTAAATGAAGCAATAATGCTAGGAATAAAATCAGGATACAGGAAATCAGAGTAAAATATAAATAAATTAGGAGTCAGAATTGGCAGGTGTTTGCTCTAGTCATGCAATCATGCAACAGCTACACATAAGCTAAAATGTTGTAGCCTAATTATGCGTGACTCATTGTGCTAATTGGTTGCCTCTTCTTTTCAGTATGGTGCTTTATTTGTTGCATGTTGTTCAAATAGGTCAGTGATTTCTACATTTAAATGTATAAAATTTTGGACTATTAAAGAGTAAATGGTGTTATGTGGTGACTCCAGCTCAAGAGATAACACTTTGGGCTCTATTTTGATGATGTAACACAAAGCATAAAAACCAATGTACAACTAACATTTATGGGCGTGTCCAAATCCATTTTGCTGTTTTGACTTAGGGTCAGCACAAGGCACCAAAAAGTTTTCCTAACTCTCTTAATTATTCAGAGTCGTTTTTTGGGCTTAACATGCAATGAACCAATCAGAATGACCCATCACTTCACCTTTAAAAGCCAGTGGCACATGAGCTATGGCACATTGTTATTATAAAGGCATGTTTACCTGCTAAACCAGATGCGTGGAGATTAAAAATCATTCATGGGAGCAGCACTGATACTCTTTAGCCTTTTGAGTGCCATAAGTGCACTTCCTGAGTGTACCTGCGTCCTTAACGAGCGTAAAACGCGCTGCTTAAATATGGTTTAATAATATTTCTTGTGTATCATTTCAGTACCTTGGATGTGCTCTTAAAAAGCATCACTCCTATGAGTGGGAAACACACAAAATCATTAGTTATTTTGAAAACATGTGCCCATGGATCGGTATTAAACTAGTAAAAACATTTTGTGTTATGCCTTCTGCTGGTGCAAAATAGGGCCATTTGAAGTGAAGGTGACTGTTTATCAACAGCACCTGGGGAGCAGTGTAGCAGGAAGATACCTTGTTCAAGGGAACCTCAGTAGTGCCCAAAACAGGACTTGAACCTGCAACCTTCAGGTCCCAAAGGCAGTGTCCTAACCACTAGGCCACCACTGCCCATAAAAATTCTGCTTGGGGTATTTGGATGAGCCCAGTGTGGGTGAGGGCCATAGGATATAACCTCTGTAGGCATGCTATCCACCCCACCTAGTGGTGGGGGAAGGGCAAGTGGGCTTTCCCAAGTGTAGCCAGTCTCACTCTCTGTCCACAGTAGGTCGGACCAGAGGGCATCACTGATCCTCTGTTGATCAGAAGGTGCTCCAGGCCTGAGGGAGAGTGAGAAGCTCCTCACAAGGAATGGAAAGTTTGTTTGTCCCCTGAGGGAAATTAGGGTGTTCCAGGAGCTTACATGCAGATAAACACTGAATACACATAAAAGTATAAATTGGAAGAAAAAAAAAATCGAGCTACAATAAAACTAAAATAACATTTATACGAGTAATTAAAAAAATAGAATGGTATTTCTAAAGAATGTTATTTTGTAGAAAAAGCTATGAAAATGTACTAGTGTGTTTCATGTCTCTATTTTACCTGGGACAATGTGTAATAAAAATGTGCCAGTTTGGTTGTATAGCCATAAAAATCCATGACCGGTGTGCCCCTAGTTTTTGACACTGCTTACTGTTATAATTCTCACCAGGATCTCTCTGCCTTTTTTCTGTCATTGTTGTAGGCTAAAAATTTTGGCTTTGCAACAGCTTTTCTCACCTTGAAAAAAGGAGAAACTAACTGCAAACAGTTTAACACCCAAAATATTAATTCCCAAAAAAGAGTTTTCTGTATTTTTTATTCAATGATGTAATTACATGTAATGAAAGTTTTATACAAGAATTAAAAAGTTCAAGTACTCAGTGTTAATGTAAAATGGCTTGTTGTGTCTTTAGCTGAAATATATATTGACGAATGTGTAATTTCTACATTACCCAGCATGTAGCACAACAGAAACTGAAATATTGTGATGGTTTGTTGCATGTGTGATCACAAGTTCTTGGAGGAACTGTATTTTTATATAAAAGCTGACACTTTTACAGCAGAAATCAGGCTTCATTAGTCTGTTACTAAACTCAGGTATGCAGTATATCTACATTACAGTGCATAACCACAAAAAAATGTCTGCATTTAACATAACTTAAATACTCAGAGTGGTGCAATGCCAGTGTGTGATGATTTTTGCTGACTAGTGGAATATAAGCTACTGTTACTTGTTGGCTACATTAGCCCCACGGCTCCAGTGCAAGAAACCTAAGCAAGCAATCCAAAGCCATCTTAGCTCATTGACTACATATGCATTAAGGGGAAACTGTTGTCGCTATCGGAACAAAACTTTCCAAAATGGCAACCCTACAAAATGAGCAATTTATAATGGAGGTTTTTCCAAGTAATTGTGGAGTATTTCTATTGGTCCATTTTGCTATGGAAGTTTGACACAATCTTAGTTTCAAATTATGCATAAAGGTTAAATAAATGCACATACAAGGTTTTGTTTCAATAGCAGTACTCTAATACTACATAGTCAGTGTTTTTACTAGTCGTAAACATGCAGTAGTTGACATGGATCAGAACTAACATTAGAAGTCATAGACATCTTTCTCTCTCTCTCTCCATGATGATTTTGCTCTTTTCTTGTTCTTCAGAAAAAACTAATTCTATAACTTTCCACTCTTTCAATGACAAGTTGGGTACAGAATCCACACCATAAATATGCCATGTTGTGGGGGGAAATCAAGGCAGCAGATTAGAACATGAGATGTTTTTTCCCCTCAGTGCTCAGACTGACTCCCTACAGGGAGTTTTGCTGATTTGTGATGGCATTGCTGAATCCCCAAATCCTCAAGGATGGAATGGTCCTAAGGGTTTTTGCTCTATGTTGAGGACATAGACATTGACAAGTGCTTTGAGGCAAACTGGAGTTTATCTCCGGGTTTGTCTGTAGGTCATTACGGCTGGAACGGAAAAGCAGAGTTATTAACCCTCAGAGCCATATTACTCTAATGCTAGAGTGGCCACAGTGATTTCTGTGAGCGAATGAAGCCCATAAAAGGAGGAATGCACCTCTTTTGCAGTGACTCCCTCACTTAAAATAATGAAGTATTGATGAAATTGGTAATCACATCAGAGTACGTCTGTTCTCTCTCTTGGGTCTTTTATTCTTCTCTGATGGGATTAGACTTCTCTTCCTGACAGTCTGTCTCTGTCTCTCTGTCTCTCTCTCTCTCGCTCTCTTTCTCTCTCATGCAATCTTTTGCTGACTGAAGTCTCCAACCAAATGGTATATGAAGCTGGTTCCTGTAAGTTTCAAGATTGATGTAATTTCCTCCTCCCTCCATCATGTTTTCATCTGCTTGTCTCTGTGCACCATCAATTTCATCCACCGCAGCCCCAATAATGTCACACCCAGCAATGTTTGAACTCACAGTGCACAAGGAACACAATTGTCACAAGTTTTGAAGGAACACTCCAGCATTTGTTCAACCTCAACTCAATCACTTTCTCATCTGTAGCATGTGGTTAATTACCACACAGAATCATTTCAATGCATTTCCCTGTACCAAGTAAAAGAACAAAAAAAATTTAATTCAGAACACACATATAATTGTAGCCATTGGGCTGTTACTTCCTCACATTCACATTTGCTTCTTTTACAGATGTGTTAAAAGTGAGTCAGTAGATTTTGTCCTTTTTTAAGTACAGACACTATTGTAAAAACATTTGATAGCAATTTTGTTGTCAATTGTTCAAATATAGACATTTTAACAAAGCTAGTTGCTTCATCACATTTGCACTGGCTTCTGTTATAAATGTGTTTTTGTATTATAGGTAACTTATGGATTTTGTACAAACACTATAATGAATACATTTATAAAACATTTCTATCATTTTAAGTTCATACACTATTATAAACACATTCCTTATAGAAGCCAGTGGCTAATTGTTTCACCATACTCTCATTGGTCTCTGTCACCAATTGATTCTCAAAGCAAAATGAGAAACAAAATGTGTAGTTAGTGAGTATTTTACCATCCTATGGTTTCTATTTGTGTTTATGTAGCTTCACACATGCATAATTTCCTTTTTGTGTGTAGATACTGTGAAGGGCTTCACAACATGGACAAATTCCATATTGCAGTCAATTTTTATTATTTTTCTTGAGTCGTGTGAATGTCTGATTCATCTAAACACCTGAAGAACATCAGTGAGTGACCCGAATGTATGCCACAAAATCATTGTGAAAAAATAAAAGGCTAATTTGCATATTGCAGCCTTCTGAGAAATCAGTTGCATGAGCCTGATATTGTGATGTGATTAATGAAGATTATATTGTGCAGCCCTCTCGCTGTTAGATTGTTCCATTCATCAACTGACATAAACTGTTGCTCGTCATGTGTGTTATGTTCTTTAGGAGTTACAGCTTTGTGCTGACTGTGATTCTTGTGTGCGCATGTGTGTGTGCTGGGTGATAGGCCCGCTACAGGAAAGAGCAGGTGTTGCCCAAGACAGTGCCATGGATCCCCCCGGTGGACAACCTGCTGAAGGACAGCACGGATGGCTGCGGCCTCGCTGCCCTGCTGCACTTCTACTGCCCGGACATTGTCAAGCTAGAGGGTACGCACACTTTCCAAGCCTTACTGTGTGTGTGTGTGTGTGTAATAAATGTTTTTGCAATAGCCTATTAATTTTTATCTGGGCAATATGATATGTGTTGTCATCAAGTTACAGTGCAGTGTGTAAAACAGAATATTATTGTTTTAACAGAATTTTTTTTAAATGTGGCACTACACCAGACGTCAGAAAAAAAACATGCCATGAAATTGTGTATTGTGAATTTCACACCACCCACCTCTATATTAGCAAATTTAATAGTAAATTGCTAGGACTGCAAAACGTTTCAGGTATTTAAGCTACCTTTACACCAATTTTTTTATTTGTGTTTTTAAAGAGAAAAGTTTGAAAAAGTAACCTGAAATCATTTTTGAGCTAAATCCTACTCTTCTTCCCAGTAAAGATCAATGAGCATGAAACTGGGTCAGTTGTAAAATAAACAGCTGTTATGTTAACAAAGACTTTTTACTTACTTAGTTACAAAATGCAAAAAATATTCCCCTGAAAATGTAAATAGAAGCAAGATGTCTTAACCATGGAGAGGATGTACAGGGCACTACTACATACAGGTAATCTAAATATATTCTTGATTCTTGAGTTAACTTACTTTTTCACATGCTGTAACATATGGAACAGGGAAAAAGTTTAACATTTTTACGTTTTAAAATGTAAATGTATTTGATGTTTTAAATAATGTAAACAATTGTTTTTGTTCATCTGAACTAAAAAAATGTTTGCATTTCATTTTCATTCAAAGTATTTATTTGAGTTAAAAAAATATTTTTTTAGCTTGACCTGAACAAGCCATTTTTAGGAGAAAAAATGGTAAAAGGAAGTTAGGGAGGTGTTTTAGTAATGTATCTTGACTGAGTCAACATTACTTGTTCACTTGTAAAGAAGCATAATCACTGTTAATCATCTTTAATGTAATTATATCAAACTGAAGACTGTAAACTGTGAGATCAGTTAAGACACTGTTAAGACCACCTATAAAATAATTTACATTTCAAAGGCACAAAGGGGCAAATGGTTCCTTTTATGCCACTTATCACACTTTTTGATCATTTGATTAATGTCCTCACCTCTGATTGGTGGAGTCCCCTGACTCTTGTGTCAGGATTGGTAGCTACACATAAGTTAGCTACACTGGTGTTGGTAGAAAAGTAATAATGACTGGTTTAAACTCAGTTTTAAAATGATGTTTCTTTGACAGACATATGCCTGAAGGAGACTATGTCGTTAGCGGACAGCTTGTACAACCTGCAGCTCATTCGGGACTTCTGCCGTGAACACTTGAACCGTTGTTGCCACTTCAACCTGGAGGACATGGTCTATGCATCTTCATCCATCAAAGTAAGCCTTTATGCCAGCCTTAGCTCTTCACTGCTGTAAGGCCACAGCAACTTATAACAGTCAAATATTTGGACCCACCTCCTGTCTTGGCTCCTCGATAATCTTAGACATTTTCACCAATAGGCTCAAGCTTCAATTACGTTTACATTTATATTTACAGCATTTGGCAAACGCTCTTATCCAGAGTGACATACATGGGTGCTGTTTAGTCTACAAAGAAAACCTTTTACACCAGTAAACCTAGACTTTGGTACATTAAGAACTGCTGGTCAACCAAGATTCTACCCAAAATGATGCTAATCCTTTACATAGAAAAGACAAGTTATTTTATTATTATTTTTAGTTAGTAAGTTATTAAGTTTGTTAGTTATGTTGGGACATAGTCCACGGTGCTCTGTGAAGACTTTTGTGTTTTCAAGATTACACTTTGTTTCAATGACAAATGTAACTGCTAAAGTAGATGTATATGTTTAAATGTATTTTGTAAAGTAACTTTTTCCCAAAAAAATACCTTTAAAATCCCCAGTGAACCAGCATTCAACATTGGAGGAAAGAAATTTGGGCTACTTTTATGTGTTGTGTCTTGGTATGAGTGTATTCAATATCATGCAAAGATGTGGAAAAAAGGAACCCTTCTATGGGTAGGCGTGTCCAAACATTTCACTAGTGCTGTATAATCACAATTTAAGTTTTGGTGAAATTCAGTCAGTGCCATGAATAAATATTACTGTAAGTTTGCTGTTTCAACTTGGGACTTACCTGGCATTTTGATAAGAGACTGAATCCATTAGACAGAACCACAATGGGAGTGGTGTAATTGGGGGGCAGGTTCGAGCTTATATGGTACTGGTGAGATGAATGGTGTTAAGGCCCTGGTTTTGGAGTATTGGCACAGCTCTCTTTTACAAGCAGATGAAGAGCCTGTGGGGGCAGGCAGTTGGTTTATTCACATTTGCCAGAGCGGTGAGTCATGCTTCAGAAAGCTAGTGGAAAGAGGCTCCCCATGGTAACAGATTCTCAGACTCAGTGAAGGCGCACTGAAATAAACGCAGTCTCTCTCAGCATTCTGTACACAGTGGATAAGCACTCAGGCCTGATTTGACAAGTAAATATGGAAAGGTTTAGAATCTCACTTTAGGATATTATACAGTCAGTTAGACAAGCTGTAAGGCGGAGCAATTAGAATCAAGTGTTTTATCAAATTTTTTACTGGGATTAAGCTTGGTTTGGTACTCTCCCTGCTTGACACATAGAACCCAAAGCAGTGTATTTTATTCTTTTGAACTTGATCACAATATGACAGAACCTTAGACTGATCATATCTACACTGATGCACTGTGGTACATAGATATGAGGGTGGCAATTAGACATTATCACTTTTGAAATGTTAGAATCTTATATAGTTGGTTGCACACATTTTTTGACCAAAGTAATATTCTTTTATGCATTTCAAATGCAGCAAATTCCCCTTTGCCAACAAAAGGAAAGGGGTCTTTTTGTGCATACTTCAGACACCCAGTCATGCATTATGTATTTTTAAGAACATTTTCAAATAGCAGACCGATTGGATCCAGAAACAAAAATAAAGCATTAAACCCTTTTCTAAAGAATTCTGAGTCACAATGTTGTCATGTCAGACATACACATTCCTAATAAAGAGGGAATCCTCTGAGTTATTCTAGTATTTGTATTCAATCACATTGGGAATGCTGACTTAAAAGACTCTTTCTGTTTAAACATTTTCAGTTAAAAGAACAATTTTTTTATTGCTTGGATCGGATATCAGAGAGTTTTTTTTCCCCGCTGCCACTGCCGTCGTTTAAATGTCATCCTACATCCTGAATCCTTTCATGAGCCATTGAACACAGCCCAGGCTGAGCGGATTCTCTGGGACATCAAAAGCAAGGTCTTAGGCTGAATGGGAACCCTCTGATTCCGTGTGGTCTGCTTGAGTGTTCCTGACAGTGTTTCCTCTCTAGACTGCATGCATGGGACGTTTTTGCTGCTTAGAGGCTAAGTCCCAGAGACAGCCAGAAGCTTACCTTGTGCTGAGATGTGAATGTGAACAGGCATTGCTATCAGTAGTGTGGAGTTCTGCTAGAGGTAATATTGTTGTTTATGGTTCACACAAGGCCTGCGCAGTATTGCCGCTTTATTGCCACATCAGACTATTCTATATTATCACAGGGGTATGCAATATGCAAATTAACCTCTAAGCAGTCTTTTAATATTGATTGTGTATTATCAGCATCCTGACCCATCATATATCGTTGCTGTCAAACAAAAACCTTGTATCTCCAAAATGGCAACTTCAAGACAAGCTCAGAACCTTCTTAACTTAGAATGAAGGTAGTTTAGTAAGTAAAAAGTCCTTTAGATTCAGTGTTCAGTGTGAAATTTTGACACAGTGTAGATGTCAGCAGTTGTTTTTAAATTCTGTAAAAATAAAAAAAATAAATAAATAAAAAAATGGAGATATTATGGAGATACAAGGTTTTGTTCCAACAGCCACAATATGATGTTCTTTGGGTGCTAGGGTATGTCAAAGTTTTACAATAAACCTACATCATTTTGGTAAATTCTATAAATATATAAACAATAAATAAATAAATATTTATATTAAAGTAGTAATATGTAGCAATATCATGGCGGTTTCATGTCTCCCTCCCCCTCTCTTAGTAATATATTAAGATTGCTTCCTCCGCCCAGTATCATTTAGCTAGAGTTCAGGGAAGCTGGAGCAGCACTGAAGCCATCCATTTGTACCCCAGCCTCAGTCAAAACAGATTTAGTGTGGAGGGGACTTTGCCCAGCCTTTTGTCTTTCCTGACGTGAGTGGTGTAATGGTCTGACCTTATGACCTCATTTGATTACACTTTTGGCCAAATTTGCTTTTTTTATTTCATACTGGTTCAGATAGTACTACAGTTGATGGATAACACCCACTGTGTGTGTGTGTGTGTGTGTGTGTGTGTGGCTGCTGTACTGAAACTCTGAGATGTGAGTGGAATTGAAAGCAGGTTGAGGAGCTGTAACCTTGACCTACTTTCTGATAGCACTGTGCTGTATTAGGCCAGGCTCACTGAGTCCTCCAAAGCTTTCTTTACTGAAATTAAGAAGAGTGTTGGATCCGACAGTTATGCCCACTCATAGATTTACCCAACTAAACCAAGGTTAAGCAATAATAACAATCCACAGGCCTGTGAAATGAGTTGAGACTTTAATATGAATAATTGATGGCTTGTGATCTTATGCTTTTTTGTTTAAGTACAGCACATAGTTCTTCTTTCTTAGAGCCTTACATTCTGTTCACCATATATTATGGCAGTTTACACAGTTTTCCCATTTATCCCAAATGTAGTTGATCAACCTCAGCATTGGTTTGAGGAAAATGTGGGATGGTTCATTACTCACTGTGCTAACTGGTAAAGTGTTATGGAAGCTTTTGATCCTAGTTTTGTAAAATGCATGCTTAAATCATCACACATTTGCATTTAATCATGCTGAGTTGTAAGATAATGTGGAATTGTGTGCTATGTGGTTTCGGCACCTCTATGACATATGCTTACATACAAAAATTGACTATTTGCAGCCAACGTTAATGATTT